>JAHPZR010025045.1:45000-46680 GCA_019787425.1 Platygyra sinensis
CTTGTCTGTGTTTCCTGCTTTTGTTCATAAAAGATATTTCAGTGGACAAGAAGTGGTCAAGCTCCTTCGCAGGTAGGGTTTTAACTCTCCCATTTGTCATACCGTTACCTTACAATTAGTGGAGAAGAGTTTTCAGATCAGTAGCCATCTGCTTATTTGTGGTTGCACATTTTTGCTTCTTTATAAAGAGCGTGACAAAGGGGGGGTCATGATCCCGTTTCACGCGCAGTTTTTAACAAAATTCACGCGTCACGTACAGTCTTAACAAAATTTCACGAATCACGGAATTCAACATAAGTCAATCGAAGCTGTTACCTGATCCGCTGTCATTAAAACAAAGGTGCCAAGAGACCATATTCATATGTCCAGAAAGAGGCTGTGGTTCACGATTCATCATAGCAAATACTGCAATAATCACATGTTTGTTTCAGGATGTAGTCAATTAAGATGTAGATCGCAATTGCAATGTTTCAGCTGCTTCCAGTTTTAATCAGGCGACGAGTTCAAACAGTTACACGACAGCATTTGCTTTATATTACGATTGTATTGTTGTAGTAAGAAGCATTTATCCATTCAATAAACCTGAAGAAGGCTGGTGATGGCCAGCCGAAAAATTGTAACAACGCCTATGTTCACGTTGTCTTGACCAACCTTTGCAGTATATTTTCTATTTTTAAAGTTTTTTGGTCTGGTCACGATCTATTTTGATCCAACGTAGAGCAAGTTTTGATCGTACACGGTTTCTGCACTGGTTTAATCCTTAAAAAGTAGTAAAGTGTACTTAATCCCAAAGCGAATAGTGGCCGGGTTTAATGAACGTGCTGAGAAAATCCTGAAACCGGCGACCGAAATCACAGGCATAAAAGTGTCTAGAGCTCGATGTGACAAAGAAATAACTCTGCCAAAGCGAGTACGAATTGATCTTGATAAAAAGTTGATCGCATTGAGGTCAAGGGAATCTTCTCTTTGGTCTTCTGCTGATTCTCTTTCTTCTTCATCAGAGCCAGTCATATTCCGAATCTTGGTTACTCTGTCCCCAATAGGTAACTCTTTTTCGTACATATTCAAGGGAAGCGTTCCAATACTTTATCGAGTTAGCAAATAGCTATCATCCGGCCATAAAAAATCACGGCTGAAATTTCAGATGCAGAAATAACTTTTGTGGATACACGCGCATATAAGGGCATAAGATTAAAGAAGGAATCCATTCTCGACGTACGCACACTCTTCAAACCGGCAGAAACTTTCCAATATACACACTTCACCTCCTGCCACCCTTGAGGGTAGAAATGGTTGACAGGCCAAACAAGACTCCCATTGGTTAAGATAGGAAAACTTTGACCTGCAAAGCTTTGCTTTAACGAGTACGTTTTCAGAAGACCTCCCTCTTCTGTGACGAAAGCAGCGGAGGGTTTTTATAGATCTCTCTCAGTAGAGGCTGAGTCTCATAAGAATGTTTTTAAGATTAGGCACTGATAGGCGAGATTCTGTAACAAACAGCAAAATCCTTTTGGGCGTTTGGTGTCAGTTTATTTTGTAGGGCAGACATTCTTTCGCTAAACTTAATTGCTGAGAGAGTATTTTCTTTAAGGTTATCTGGAAAATTTCTGCCCCGTAATCTGCGTTTGAACTGTGTCATGTTTTCTTCAAATGTAGCTTTTGAAGATTTGGTTCTCAGAA
>JAHPZR010025046.1:0-5000 GCA_019787425.1 Platygyra sinensis
TTGTAGTGATATTAATATCTGCAGAGACTACCTTCTTAGGTTACTATGCGAGGAAGACAAAACAAAAGATATTTAGGTTGTGTAAATTAATAACCAAGCCAAGCCACAGTACATACCTTCTGGAAACAATTTGGTTTGGAAATTTCGTCCAAACATAGAGGTCTCTAAATTTCCTACTGCCTAATGAGATGCAGTCAAGGAAACCGTGTGTAAAACATTTTAATTCAAATTTAAATTCAATAAAAATCACAGAAATAATGAAGCAGAATTTAGTTCAGGATAATAACGTGCGACTTTGGCTTAGTTTTCTTTGTAAGAGAAAGCAACGAGCAACAAGATATATATAAGCCAGTATCTAGAAGACCTTCCAAGTTGTTGGAAGTTGATATCAAAGGTCTTTGTTGTGAGATGTTGCATGCATTGGTGATAAATGGAACAAAATTGGATGAGCGTTAATTTAAAGAGAAAAGAACAAGAAGAAAACTATCGTACAGATGTCATGATCATCTAATTAAATTATCGTAAGAATGTAAAGGATACAGTTAGAAGGAAAACGAAAAGCTGTGATCCTATAAATCCCCCAAGGATAGTCATCCATTCACTGGACGCCAAGTTTGTCTTGAACATTTGCATTCCAGCGAAGGTCAGCACGGTTAACGTGGACGCAAACAGGAACGACGTGTACGATGGAAGAGCTGTGATTTAGATTAAACCCATTATATCAAAGGAAAATTCGCCGAAAAGGGAACAACAAAAGGGAAAACTCTCTTACCCATGTTGAAAAAGTGCACTCGAAAGGAAAGAGGACAACTCAGCTGTTCGCCCCAGTACTTCGCATAAGAAAAAATTGCCACGTTCCCGGATGACATAGTCTGGGTTGCAATGGCGGGTCAAGTTGGGTCAAATATTGGATCGAGTTTTCCACAGTTTACAGGTCGCATTGAAAATGTCTGAGTTGCATTTTAAGCCAAGAAGAATACCGAACCAGAATTTGGTTTGGAGACTGCGCCAGAGAGAGACCCGTTTTCCAAAACCTGGAACCCACTGGCATCAAGCTAGAGCTTTCACCCAAAACATCTTTCCAAATTTCACTATTGTAAATGTGGAAACACCACCGTGTTATCTGCGAAAGTTTTCACCCGATGGACGTTATTTCGTTGCTTTTTCTCTAGATCAAAGTTCTGTTGAAGTGTACGAGTTTCAAGGGCCGAGTGCCGCAGAACAATTGCTGGCGACGGAACAATCGGATACTGTGATAAGGAGCAGACTTTTTAGCAGTTTCTTTCGTCTAAGTTCCGTTGTAACAGTGGCGCAGAATGGAGAGCATTTGAACAGAGAGTGTAGTTTATTTACAGATGATGGTCGGTATGTCATTGTTGGATCAGCTTCTTATGTCCCAGAGGAACCTCATCCTTACTTCTTTGATATCTACAGTAACAATGAATCAGTTTCACCAAATCCCAGGTCTCCTCTTGAAGATTACACAATCCACATTGTTGACATGAAAACTGGAATGTTGTCTGACTCGAGGACGTTTAAATGTGATAAAATTTTCCTCTCTCACAACCAGGGATTGTACTTGTACAGAGATCTTCTTGCTGTTTTGTCTGTCCAACAGCAGGTGATACACATCTTTCAAGTAACTTCTGATGGCAGGTTTATTGATGTGCGCTCTATTGGCCGATTCTGTTATGAGGATGACGAATACATGCTGACCTGTGTCAGGAATGTTGATGCGAATGGGCAGCCAATACGACCTTACATGGAGACCTGTCTGAATGGACTGAAGCATCGCATCCTGGCACACTTATGGAGATGTGCATATAATGAAGGCAGTGCTTTAGCCATGGGCAGGTTTTATCAGCATGTAGAGCTGTTCAGAGCTCTAAGGATGTGGAAGATGCAGCTCTTTGATAGCAGGATTTTGTTGATTAAGTATGCAAGTGAAGATGTTGTGACATTAAGGGTCCCCGATCCAAACTCACAGCCATCATTCTTCATTGTGTATGACATGGAGACAACAAAAGTCTTGGCAGTGTTTGAAAACACTTCTGAGAAGTTGCTCGAGCTGTTTGAACAATTCTGTGACTCATTTCGGAATGCTATGTTGCATTCACCAGCACAGTTCACATGTTCAGCTTCGAGTAATATCTTTGCCCGGCAAATTCAAAGACGATTTAAACACACCATTGTTAATGCTAAATATGGAGGGTACACTGAAGCTGTGAAGAGGCTTCTTGCTCAGCTTCCAATCAGTTCTCAGTCATACAGCAGCAGTCCTTATTTAGACTTGTCCCTGTTTAAGTATGACGACAAGTGGGTTTCTGTGATGGAAAGGCCTAAGGCTTGCGGAGATCATCCAATCAGGTAAAGTATTTTTTCCAGTACAACTAGACACCTTGCTTTGTGTACCCAGTCAGTCGTTATAGTGAGAAGCACTAGCTTTATTACAGTCGAGTTAAATGTTTTGCATTTGAAGTTATACGAAATTCAATGGAATCGATGTGCTGAAGCTGGTCTGCCGTTCATTGCATTTCTTGGAATCAATAGCTTATTACTCGTTTGTAGGCCTTTAGGGCATGAAATGAGTTAAGGTCTTTATATCAACTTACTAGAACCACTACGTGGAACTTACTGGAGCCCAGTGGGACAAGGGATTGCATAAATATAGTTAACCTCTTACACCCCTCCCCCCTCTTCTGTGGAGGCTAATACTGACGTAACTCACAATCAGAGACAAAAAACTCTCAAAGTTTTTGTCTCCCCAGCAGTACGTATACACATGATGGTTGCCATTGTCATATAATTGATATGATACAGATGTAAAGAAACAATCACCTGCACCGCCAACATCTATTTAATTGATTGTAAACCAAGTTCACCTAACCTTTACAGCATCATATTCTTCGAGGAAATAGGAGAGGTCAACTGCATTGTTGAGCTGTGATTTTGCATAAAAGGTCTAATTATTATTACTTCATGATGATCAGTGTTGTATTGAGTAGGTCCTGGATTCTTCTCAACATCTTACCTTAGTTTGAAATTCACATAATCGGTCATATGACTCACAAAATTGCAAGAAAACAATGATAAATATTGACGTGCTTTACATTTTAGTTTCATTATCTTGTGATATTGTGATAATGCCTGCTAAAGAAAGACAACAAATAAGCTTTCTTGGGTATAGCCATTTTATTTAAGTTAATTATCTTTGGGTCGCATTTGTTATTACATTTATATCGAGCCTTTATTTCAGAGACGATGTCTCTCTCCCGAGACTTTATAGCGAGAGGAGGAGGCGGCTGAAATTCAGGCTAACTTTATATATCGTGCATTTTGAATTTCAGAGTTATGGCAGTGCTTGACATGAGTAGAGCTACGAAGGTGTACGTCGAATAAGATATACTTATGATTTTTAGCCTATTCAGAAGTTAATTAAAAGTATTAGAAGTGCTTGTGTAAATGCTCGTTTGTTCTGTATGGACAATCAGTTGCCTAGATAAATAAAGTAAGTTTCCGATGTTTACAATATTTTCTGGTCGCCATGTACTTGTACCACAGAGGTACACCAACATGGCTGTTCCATACTGAGCTCTTTAATTTTGTACAAAATTATTCGACAAATATCTCAAGTGTGAGAAAACACACACACTACTAATTTTGTTGTTGTTGTTGTTGTTGTAAGCGGTCTTTATCAATCACAATTTCTTGGCTTAATCCACTGAATGGTTTTGGAGTAATATTTTGTTGTGTCAGAATTGCGTGACAGTGCAAGCCAAGAATTATTTTGCTGTGGTCAACATACATTAGTTCCTTTTCTATATCTGTGCTCAGCTTAAATATGTACAATAATTTACTACATAGGTTTGACTCTTGTAAAAACACATTATTAACTCTGTTACTAGAAAATAATGAGAGGATTTCGCTTAGTTCAAGATGTTAACTTTATTATACTTTTACAAAGTGTCTCAGCATTTTACTCAGGGGTACACTCGAACATTTGTTAACAAGTTCTCTAACCTTTCTGCTCTTGTTGTTCAGACATTCTTGAGTTGGTGCTGGGATTTTACTTGGTTCACCATCACGTCCAAAAATACGATGTCTCTTCTGAAGATGCTTTTTATCAAGTTGAAAAGTTTAAGTTCTGGTTGATAGCACCTCTGCTATAACATGATTCTTGATAAATTCACTCAAAATGATCGCTCATAAATTGATCTCTCATAAGGCTTGCAGACCTATTTCCAAAACACTTAATATCCTTTAGTGTGGGCCAACCAAAAAATGTTTATTCGTTCGTATGTGATTTCATCGTCCTTAAAATCATGGAATCTGTGCTAACTTTTAATGATGACAACTTCTGTAAATTCTTACCATGTGCTCAGCTGCCCTAGCTACTCTAAACATCCATGATGCACAGGTGATGCATGCACTTTAGAGACCAGACAGCAATTTGTGACTGAACAAGGAAAAAAAGAAATAAAGCCGAATTTAAACCCAGGCCTCACTGCCTGGTAATAAGGTGAATTTGGCAATGACAGTGCAAGGTTCTGACAGTGTGTGGTCAAAAGCTCATTATATAGTATTTTGTTGTGATTTTAGGAATCAAATAGGGGTTGCTTTTAGGGATAAGGGAGTAGCCAGGGAGGGTCTTGGGGTGCCCGTGACCCCCACCCCTCTCCTTTGTAGGCCTTTCTGTAAGCAAACAACCTACAA
Organism: Platygyra sinensis; assembly: GCA_019787425.1. Lineage (NCBI taxonomy): Eukaryota > Metazoa > Cnidaria > Anthozoa > Scleractinia > Merulinidae > Platygyra > Platygyra sinensis. The sequence goes on from JAHPZR010025046.1 coordinate 4,714, forward strand.
TATTCAGGTGACAATCTGATGAGTACCCTCTGTATGAGTCAGTGTGACCCCCCCTTTGAAAAATCCTGGCTACCCCCATGGGGGGCATGTTGCCACCACATAGTGCCTGCCTGGTGATGTTATTCACAAATTGTATTGTCTTTTCTCTGCAGGTTCTATTCGAGGGATTCAGGACTTCTCAAATTTAAAATACACGCTGGATTCTTGGGACGTCCAGTTCCACCCACAGGAAAGCGGCTTGTTGCCTTCACATTTCACCCACTTTACCCCTTTGCCATCTCAGTACA
>JAHPZR010025046.1:10000-17500 GCA_019787425.1 Platygyra sinensis
ATGACGTTTCTCCTTTGCCTCTTTAGCTCTCTTGGCCAGTAACCTTGTGTACTCAGCATACTCCTGCTTAGCTTTCTGTGCTCTCATTTTCTTCAGGGCCAAGATTTTTCGCTTGCGCTGCAGCACTAGTGGAGTGACCAGACGCTGGATCTTGGGAGCCTTTGTCTTAGTCTTCTTGCCCTCCTTCTCGGGGAGTGTTCTCCTGATAACATACTGACGCACATCATCTTCCTTGGACAGGTTAAACATCTTCCTGATCTTGCCAACTCTCTTAGGCCCAAGACGGCGTGGTACAGTGGTGTCTGTCAACCCAGGGATGTCATTGTCACCTTTCTTGATGATTACCAAGTTCAGCACACTAAGCTGAGCATCTACTATGCAACCACGCACAGACTTGCGCTTACGCTCACCAGTTCTGCGTGGCCTGTAGCAGGAGTGACCCTTGGAGAGCAGAAGACGCACACGGCCATTTGTCATGACTCCTTGCTTCATGGAGAATCCCTGTTTGTCATTTCCTCCAGAGATTCTTACCACATAACCCTGCAATGAAGCAAATGTAATCAGTTAGCACTGCAGAAGTTAGATGAACAAGATAAGAGGCCTATTCTGTTGGTTGACCTGCAGATGGCTTGAAAAGGGGGAACATCAGACCTGAAACCTGCAAAATGTACTTGTACCCTAAATAAGCCAACGAATTGAACTTACCTTCCACTCCTCACCAAGACATTCAGCACTACATTCAGCAGAAATACGCTTGTCAAAGAAGTTACGGCTGCAAAATAAATATTAGAATATCATTCATTCATAATATTTTTATCATATGGTGTATCTTTGGTTCCTGTATAGCAAATTATGACAAGTTAAAGAACTTCAGCATGTTGTGGATATCTGGAAAGCGTCAATGATATGAACTGGCGGATTATCAGCTTTTAGTAAATTCTCAGCTCCGACTATTGCATTTCTAGCTTTTTGATTGGCTAAAAAACTCCGACTATGAGCCAATAGTCCGAGTTTTACATCATATGGAAAATAGTGCGCCAAGTAAAATTTTTCGCTTTGTAAATTTGTGGAAATAAAAATCGGCGGCAAAACCCGGTTTGAGAATTTACTAAAACAATTATTCCATTCGCCCTTGTTGGATATGAAGTGATTATAACCAACTCGCGCTACGCGCTCGTTGGTTATTCTATCACTTCATATCCAACGCGGGCTCATGGAATAATTGTTATACAGTAGCTTCGTATGAGTTATTAACTTTATACTGATGAAGGATCACTTTTCAAACACAATAAAATATTGTGGCTTAGTTTTTGCTCAAGGGTGACCACTAAATACAGGTGAAAATAACAAGGAAAGGCAAACATAGGACTGCTGTTAGAAATATATACAATGTAAGAGGGTGACCGTCATTCAAGTGCGTGACAACTGTTTAGTGTTACCTTTGACATTCAAGATGATCTTAGCAATGACATCAACTGTATTTCCTTAGCAACATTATCATGGGTGTATCTAAAGAGCTTTACTTTGTCATCAGTGACGGTGACTGAGACATACATGTATTCGAGACACAGGGAGAGATTGCGCTGTAAGCATTAAAATATATTAGGAGATTGAGAATGACTAGAGTGAATACCAATGTTTCCAACACTGCTACAGGATGGCCGCGGCCGCTTAAAAGAGGTGACTGCCTTATACAAGTAACAACTACAGTGTTTTGTATTATCGAAAAATTGGCACTTTGAAAACTGGCCGCTTAATAAAGGGCCGCTATATACAGTTTCAACTGTATATACACAAACTGGAAATTACACAATTATATCCGCATAAATGTTGTAGTGTTGTATACAAACAATCTAATACTTCACAAAGTAAATGAGTTCAATGTACAGTGGCACCCCGCTATAACGAAGACCCCATTATAATGAACAACATTTGAAAGCCCAGCAGAATTGTGTGGTTCCAGAAAATATCCATACCCCCACCACGGAGGGAATTGGAAATTCCGAAGGGGAGGGGGGGTCAAAGACCCAGGAAATTCCAGAGGGGAGGGGGGTTGTATGATCGAGTTAGTTTCCAGAGGGATTAGAGAGGTCCTTCGGATTTGAGTGTCGATCAAGCTGTTCAAAAATCCTTTCTTACCTACTGAGTAGAACTTCCACATGAAAAATAATGGCTTGAATACTTGTATTTGACTCGCATTATATTTGAAATACATTTTCTTTCTTCAAAAAGCACTTTGGAAGCTAACAAATGCGAAGAACGTGCCGTTGCGTGGAAGTGGCTGCCATTACTTGTTACCAGTCCAAATGGAATCACCTTCTGGACCGAAAGGCACTGGAGACTAGCCTAGTTTGTTTTCGCATCAGTCTTCGAAGTGTCAGTCGATTTCGTTCTTGAAAATTAGTTTCTTTATAAAGGTAGAAATGATGTTATGATTCTGCAAACTTGAGAATTTCTTATCCCTGTTTATCTCTGTCTATTTGTATGTAATTTTGCTGCAAAAATGGCTTTCGTTCCGAGTCTGTTGGCGATCGTGTTCGTAGTAAAAGTACGGTGTCAGTTTCATCCACACTCATTTTCAGTCCTCCAATGGAAATTGTACCTACGAAGGAAGTTTGTCGTGTAGGAAGGTAATTTGACAAGTTAACATTTTATCTTTTCTTTTAAAGCATGTCTCACTAAAGTGCTGAATGCTTTCTTTGCGAGTATCTTCAGATATAGATGTTACAATCGATTGAGAATATTTTGTAGTTATGTGCAATTATACAAATCTCTAAATGTTGGAGTGTTTACTTTTACTTTTACACACTTTCTTGCCAAAACTATTTTTTCCAGAGGGTATGGGGGGTGTACAAAATAGTAGTGGAAATTCCGGAGGGGTAGGGGGGTTAATTTATTGGTCAAAAAATGGAAATTCCGAGGAGGAGGGGGGGCTTACGTGAAATTCCCTCCGTGGTGGGGGTATGGATATTTTCTGGAACTACACATTACAGTAAAATATGTGGAAACAAACCCCGCTACAACGAACCTCGCTATAATGAAATCCCTGCTATAACGAATAGGTTTTGACGGTCCCAACGCACAATTTACCCCACTATAACGAATATTTTGCCCCGTCGCTCGCAGTCAGTAAAAATGACATGATGATACATATGATTGATAGACCAAACACGACTCCTATTGGTCAAGATAGGGCAACTTTGACCTTCAAAGCTTTGCTTTATTTATAGTCAAAACGCCTAAAGTGTTCCACCTAAACAATGATTAATGCATTCATTAATCCAAAACTGTTTTGATTCTTGGCTTCAAATTTCAAAAACTCCACTGAATATTGTAATCATCCAACTGTAGCGTCCATTCAAATATCGAATGTTGATTGGGCCAATAACAAAGTGTTCCAAATACGGAAAATGTTTTCAGGGTAGCCATAGGAATGATTTTCCACTACTAGCACACTGACTTGCACAGCACATTTTCCCAGGACATTGATCGACTCTTGTACAAGTGCCAAAGGACTTACCAGACTACGAAACGGAATGTTGCCGGTAGCAGTTCCCCAATCTCTGCCTGAATTTCTTTCCTGACATCCGAACACATCCTTTCCAAGAACGCTTCTAGTTTTTCTACCAGAGCCAACTTAGTTTTCTGCCATCCGTGAACTCAACGAACACCATAATGGACAAAAGAGCTCAAAATGGCACCTTCGTTCCAGGACTCCTCCACCGTGTGACCAACTGTTGTTTGATGTATTGTTCATAAGTCCAATCAACATTCAATATTCGAATGGACGCTACAGTTGGATGATTACAATATTCAGTCGAGTCTTCAAAATTTGAAGCCAAGAATCGAAACAGTTTTGGATTAATGAACGCATTAATCACTTTTTAGGTGGAATGCTTCAGGGTTTTGACTGTAAATGTAGGTGTTCACACACAAGTTTGTACAGAGGAACCCCGCTATAACGAAACCCTGCTGTAACAAAGACCCCGTTATAACGAACAACATTTGAAAGCCCGACAGAATTACAGTAAAATATGTGGAAACAAGCCCCGCTATAACAAATTGATTTTGATGGTCCCAACGCACAATTTACCCCACTATTATGAATATTTTGTCCTGTCGCTCTCAGTCAGTAAAAACGACATGATGATACAAATGGTTGATAAGCCAAACACAACTCCAATTGGTCAACATAGGGAAACTTTGACCTTCAAAGCTTTGCTTTATTTAAATGTAGCTGTTAACGCGCACGTCTGTAGACTGTATATCCCATTGTTCAGCTTGGTTCAGCTTGGTTACCCCACTTTAACGAATATTTTTGTTGTTAGCCAGATAATTCGTTATAACGGGGTCTTCGCTATAACGAAGACGCTGCTATAACGAACATTTTTTTCGGTACCGTGACACTTCATTATAGCGGAGTTCCACTGTAGACTGTTTTGTGTGGTGTATATCATTGTTCAGCTTGGTCCAGCTTGGTTACCCGCTATAACAAATATTTTTGCTGTTAACCAGATAATTAACAACTATTCACCGAAGTGGAGGTAGCTAGCGGTGGATATTTACCGAGTCGCGAAGCGGCAAGGTAAATATCCAACGCTAGCCACCGATACTGAGGTGAATAGTTGTTTTAGTATATACTAAAACAGTGAGATAATATACACCACAAAAATTAATTTGGATGATTTCTTCACTTGTCACGGCTGCAAACCGGGATGCCATTTTCTCTTGAGTTGCTCGAAGGTAAATAGCACAGGATATCTGGAGTTTGACAACCCCATCAGTGCACGCAATTAACACTATCCACTGTTTTAGTATATACTAATTCGTTATAACGGGGTCTTTCGCTATAACGAAGACCCCGCTATAATGAACATCTTTTTCGGTGCCACGACACTTCCTTATAGCCGGGTGCCACTGTATATGAAATTTTTCAACTACCGGTAGTTGGGTTTTCTTGCATTGTAATAGGGAAGTAAACTCTTCAATTGGTTTGGTTAAATCATCTTTTTCACCAGCACCAAACTTGGTTGAAATTTCTTATTAAACAGCAAACTTTTCCCACCATTTTCAAATGAAATGGTTCATCTATATTCAACAATTAACCCAAACTGATACCAATAGCAAAGGCCCAGTTAATGGTTATCAAGTATTTCAAATGAGAATGGCTGGAAAAGAATTTCACCAGAACCTAACACTGGTTGAGTTTGAACTGGTTGGTCCTAATGGAATGCAAGCTATATGAGCAACCAGCCAAGACTGGTAGTACACCCATCAACTGTACGCCTTCTATCAAAAATTTAGATTTAAGATTTCAAGTACACCAAAGAACTGTTTATAGCAATGATTGCTTCAACTGGCACAATGTGCAAAAAACAACTTACAGCTTTTTTTCGTCATCAACTTCAATGAGCTTCTGACACCCACTTGCTGGGTAGGAAATATTGAGCTACAAAACAAGAAATAAACACTATCTATAACACACAATCTGGTGCATGACTACCCACATACAGCTGTTTCGGGAAAGGTTGTCCAAAAGAAGTATAAAAGCATACGCGACAATGCCGAAAGGCATTATGGTAAACTGTCAGTTTGAGTCAACGAAAACGTGACAGCAATGCTATCGAAAACGTCAGCTAGCAATACATGCTCACGCTTTTTTACTGACATTGAGATATAAGTGAGTTTCAAAATTCAGTCAAATGATCCAGACCATGAATTAGTAACAAAGGGTTAGGATTCACAGAGAAAGCAAGATTCTGACGACTTTAACATTACTTATTTTATGTCATGCTTTGCAGAGAAAGTTGGAGAAATGTACCAAAAATCGTGGTGCACGTGCAGGGCCATCGCTAATGAACCCTTTGTTTTTGGACGTGTTTTGGTAGCGTGATAGCGAGAGAGAGGAAGCTTGTGCGTACTGCCACTTCATCTACGCTATATCCTAAGAACTCTTTCATCCAAATAGCTCGTTACCATAGGTCTTCACTGGACAGTCATGGCATCTTCGATTCTGAGCGTTCACTACATGTTGAATTTATTTTATTGAATATCTCCCATACTACCTTTCGGCATTGTCGCGAACGCTCTTGCCGTTCTTTTGGACAACCTTTCCCGAAACAGCTGTATAGCACAGCAACATAACAAAACATCCTAAATATAGAGCAGCACTTCATCCATCATGTAACAATTAATACCAGCTTACAAGTAATTCAAAACCATTTTCAACACAATTTCTGTAATGATTCGATTTAGCACCACAGTTGGCTGTTCTATTTTGAGAACTGAAGGAAGGGTGCTCAATGAAGGGAGGTCACTTCTTTTGGACATAAACCTCAATGTGTGTAAAACAAAGTAAGAGTTTTTGTTTGTTGAAATTGTGCCCTTAGAGATGGAAATGACAGCCAGGACACATAGAAGAGTAGTGTGGAACTGTTTCGAGATCAAGATAAATGGTCTCTCAATTATAAAGAAAATGGTAAGAACCCTTTTATAGGGGTAAATAAAAATAAAAGGGGTGCTAATTTGAATATATTGGTGCTTATCAGTTCAAAAGGGTGCAACTTGGAGAGGGGGTACTAAATATAATCATCAAGATAATGTCTTCAATAAGGCACAGATACGTGTAAATACCATGACACTAAGACATTGTTTCAGTGTAGGTCAACTATGAATTTGCAATGCTCTTTTTTTTAATTAACGACTTTCACTAAGAATTGTAGAAATTGAATAAATTGTAGACTCAGTTTATATCACAACTCTTGGACAAAAGTAAATTACCTTCCAAAGCACAGCATAATTATTATCAGTCACCTTATAAGAACTTGAGGTCAGTGTTTTATGGAAGTTTAGATAGGATGCCTTTCTGGGTCGGATCATTACACCAAACTAGAGATATTTTACAGTGTGATCTCTAGTCTAGTTCAAGTTGGTTGATAACTGTCCACATGTAACATTCATAACAAACCACAAGACTGGCGAGGAACAAAACTGCTCTAGAATTCGTCCTAGTTTCTTATTTTTCAATCCAGAGACCTGGCATTTCCTTTGAAGTTACAGTTAGTTATAGGAAGACACCTAAGGAACTTATTTCACCCAGCAATCTCAATACACGACAGCCATAAATTCAATCCATCCCCAAATTCAATCTAAAAAATCTGGAGTCAAAAACCCCCATCCCTTATTAAGCAAGTCATAAACAGAGAGGATGAAATACACTGTTTTCATTAATGTTCGTACTTCTCTATAATTATGTGCCCATATTATTCATTTTTACCTTCATCGTTCGTCTTCTCTGTGACGAGAAGCGCTAAAGAAGCGACGGAAAGAGAGTGAATCAGGTGCTCCACCTGCATTATGGGGACTCAGCTCAAGGGACTGGACACCATACATGCGCTGTACGGAAGAAGATGGCGGCTATTTTATTTAGTGCAGTGCATGTGCATTCGATTCGATGCTGAAGACTTGTGAAATATGTTACATGAGCTTCTTTTGGCGTTA
>JAHPZR010025046.1:27500-41093 GCA_019787425.1 Platygyra sinensis
ATGAAAACTCTTGAATTGTATTATCCAATGATCAAGTTTTTAATAAAATGAACTATCTCATGATTCAATTGAATTTTATACCTGTACACATTATTCTCTTTCTTGTAGAGGTAAACAGCTCCTGAATTATCTAGATAATATTTAACATTAATTACATCAATGTAAAATTTAAACAGTTTACTCACCATCACCTCTTATAAGAGGAGAAACTTCTGAATACTTTCTACAAAATATCTGAAACTTTTTGAAGTAGGATCCAAGCCTACAAATTCTATTTAGGAGATCAACTTCACTTCCATGGATAAATGGCAAGTCAGCGGTAACCTTAAAAGTAAATCATTATTATTACGTACATCAGAATCAGAATTGGTAAAATCTTTTGTACTATAGTTATCACAGATGAGCCAAAAGAGGAAGGGAATTTAAATGAAAAACTTACAGCAATTTTAATATCAGCCTGTAATGGTATTTTTGTCCAAATACCCTAAACTGTACAAAGCCTGAGTGAGTGTGAGTTCAAGCCTAAATAACTATATTGCTAGAATTCATTTTACTCATCAGGAAAACAGTGACACCATAAAAAAGACTTGCTGTTTATTCCAAAATTCTGCATCAGGTTTTTAGTTTGTTTTTTGAAATATTTTTCCTGAAATAATTATGGATTCCTTGACTTTCTTAGAGCAAACGTCAACTGACAGCCTAAAAAAGTAACATTTCTATGTAAAATGGAACAAAGAACAAAATCATTTTATTCTGTGCTGCTTTGCAAGAGAAAAGAAAAGTAAAATTCACACTGTGTATTAGGGTTGTTGAGAATTAACTCTGCTTCATCTGGTATCCAGCAGTGCACAGGTTGAAGTTCAAAATGAAATGAGTTAACAGCAATTCTCAATTTTAGCTTGTATCAAGAATCAAGAGCAATTTCCCTGTGCTGAAGAATCATGTAGAGCTGCTACGTCGAAAAGCGCACATTAACACAAAAATGCAAAATATCTGTTTGAAAATATGAAAAGTTGTTACAAATTAGGATGCGATGCAACCAAACAGAAATTGAGAGCTCAGCATTCAGGCAGATTATGCTGAGGGTGGGAGATCACTGACTTTTCAGGCTAGCATTTTCTTTGTTTGCAAAAAAAAACTGCTTTGCAGATTTTCAGTTTACTTTACATGAATGTTTGAACATAGCCAATTTCTTATTCCTGAAATTTTGATGTAGGGTCATACAGGCCGGTACGTTTTAGAAAAACGTTACTAAACTTACTGGTGCCCAGTCTCTCCCAGACACTCGGTGTTTAAATTGTTCAAGTAATACAAGGTAAAAGAATTAAGAGAAAAGTAATTAGCGATAGGAAAAACACATTGGAACAATTTTCAAAAGAATTTAAAGTTGGTCTCACACAGTCCATCAGAAATGTAGTAAGGCAACTAACGAATTCTCTATCTTGTTTGAAAGATCGGCGCCAAAAGATTATAAGCTTACATTCAGTTGCAAACACGAACCTTAAGTCCTACAAATTCTTTGTGCACAAATACACCACCAGAATGTCCAGATAACGCCAAAAGAAGCTCATGTAACATATTTCACAAGTCTTCAGCATCGAATCGAATGCACTGCACTAAATAAAATAGCCGCCATCTTCTTCCGTACAGCGCATCGCGCATGTATGGTGTCCAGTCCCTTGAGCTGAGTCCCCATAATGCAGGTGGAGCACCTGATTCACTCTCTTTCCGTCGCTTCTTTAGCGCTTCTCGTCACAGAGAAGACGAACGATGAAGGTAAAAATGAATAATATGGGCACATAATTATAGAGAAGTGCGAACATTAATGAAAACAGTGTATTTCATTCTCTCTGTTTATGACTTGCTTAATAAGGGATGGGGGTTTTTGACTCCAGATTTTTTAGATTGAATTTGGGGATGGATTGAATTTATGGCTGTCGTGTATTGAGATTGCTGGGTGAAATAAGTTCCTTAGGTGTCTTCCTATAACTAACTGTAACTTCAAAGGAAATGCCAGGTCTCTGGATTGAAAAATAAGAAACTAGGACGAATTCTATAGCAGTTTTGTTCCTCGCCAGTCTTGTGGTTTGTTATGAATGTTACATGTGGACAGTTATCAACCAACTTGAACTAGACTAGAGATCACACTGTAAAATATCTCTAGTTTGGTGTAATGATCCGACCCAGAAAGGCATCCTATCTAAACTTACATAAAACACTGACCTCAAGTTCTTATAAGGTGACTGATAATAATTATGCTGTGCTTTGGAAGGTAATTTACTTTTGTCCAAGAGTTGTGATATAAACTGAGTCTACAATTTATTCAATTTCTACAATTCTTAGTGAAAGTCGTTAATTAAAAAAAAGAGCATTGCAAATTCAAAGTTGACCTACACTGAAACAATGTCTCAGTGTCATGGTATTTACATGTATCTGTGCCTTATTGAAGACATTATCTTGATGATTATATTTAGTACCCCCTCTCCAAGTTGCACCCTTTTGAACTGATAAGCACCAATATATTCAAATTAGCACCCCTTTTATTTTTATTTGCCACTATAAAAGGGTTCTTACCATTTTCTTTATAATTGAGAGACCATTTATCTTGATCTCGAAACAGTTCCACACTACTCTTCTATGTGTCCTGGCTGTCATTTCCATCTCTAAGGGCACAATTTCAACAAACAAAAACTCTTACTTTGTTTACACACATTGAGGTTTATGTCCAAAAGAAGTGACCTCCCTTCATTGAGCACCCTTCCTTCAGTTCTCAAAATAGAACAGCCAACTACGGTGCTAAATCGAATCATTACAGAAATTGTGTTGAAAATGGTTTTGAATTACTTGTAAGCTGGTATTAATTGTTACATGATGGATGAAGTGCTGCTCTATATTTAGGATGTTTTGTTATGTTGCTGTGCTATATGTGGGTAGTCAAGTACCAGATTGTGTGTTATAGATAGTGTGTTCATTTCTTGTTTTGTAGCTCAATATTTCCTACCCAGCAAGTGGGTGTCAGAAGCTCATTGAAGTTGATGACGAAAAAAAGCTGTAAGTGTTTTTTTGCACATTGTGCCAGTTGAAGCAATCATTGCTATAAACAGTTCTTTGGTGTACTTAAAATCTTAAATCTAAATTTTTGATAGAAGGCTTACAGTTGATGGGTGTACTACCAGTCTTGGCTGGTTGTTCATATAGCTTGCATTCCATTAGGACCAACCAGTTCAAACTCAACCAGTGTTAGGTTCTGGTGAAATTCTTTTCCAGCCATTCTCATTTGAAATACTTGATAACCATTAACTGGGCCTTTGCTATTGGTATCATCTGTTTTCAGTTTGGGTTAATTGTTGAATATAGATGAACCATTTCATTTGAAAATGGTGGGAAAAGTTTGCTGTTTAATAAGAAATTTCAACCAAGTTTGGTGCTGGTGAAAAAGATGATTAACCAAACCAATTGAAGAGTTTACTTCCCTATTACAATGCAAGAAAACCCAACTACCGGTAGTTGAAAAATTTCATATACAGTGGCACCCGGCTATAACGAAGTGTCGTGGCACCGAAAAAGATGTTCATTATAGCGGGGTCTTCGTTATGGCGAAAGACCCCGTTATAACGAATTAGTATATACTAAAACAGTGGATAGTGTTAATTGCGTGCACTGATGGGGTTGTCAAACTCCGGTTATCCTGTGCTATTTACCTTCGAGCAACTCAAGAGAAAATGACATCCCGGTTTGCAGCCGTGACAAGTGAAGAAATCATCCAAATTAATTTTTGTGGTGTATATTATCTCACTGTTTTAGTATATACTAAAACAACTATTCACCTCAGTATCGGTGGCTAGCGTTGGATATTTACCTTGCCGCTTCGCGACTCGGTAAATATCCACCGCTAGCTACCTCCACTTCGGTGAATAGTTGTTAATTATCTGGTTAACAGCAAAAATATTTGTTATAGCGGGTAACCAAGCTGGACCAAGCTGAACAATGATATACACCACACAAAACAGTCTACAGTGGAACTCCGCTATATTGAAGTGTCACGGTACCGAAAAAAATGTTCGTTATAGCGGGGTCTATGAAGCGGGGTCTATGAAGCCACACATTGGGAGCAAGATCAATAAATTGATCTTGCTCCCAATGTGTGGCTTCATAGCTCAGTTGGTAGAGCATCGCACCGGTATCGCGGAGGTCATGGGTTCGAATCCCGTTGAAGCCCTGATTTTTTTCAGGCTTCTTCTTTCCAATTGCTTAAATTGGAAAATTTACTGCGATGATCACTCTCGTCACATTCACTAAACAGTTGTCACGCACTTGAATGACGGTCACCCTCTTACATTGTATATATTTCTAACAGCAGTCCTATGTTTGCCTTTCCTTGTTATTTTCACCTGTATTTAGTGGTCACCCTTGAGCAAAAACTAAGCCACAATATTTTATTGTGTTTGAAAAGTGATCCTTCATCAGTATAAAGTTAATAACTCATACAAAGCTACTGTATAACAATTATTCCATGAGCCCGCGTTGGATATGAAGTGATAGAATAACCAACGAGCGCGTAGCGCGAGTTGGTTATAATCACTTCATATCCAACAAGGGCGAATGGAATAATTGTTTTAGTAAATTCTCAAACCGGGTTTTGGCGCCGATTTTTATTTCCACAATTTTACAAAGCGAAAAATTTTAAACTTGGCGCACTATTTTCCATATGACGTAAAACTCGGACTATTGGCTCATAGTCGGAGTTTTTTAGCCAATCAAGCTAGAAATGCAATAGTCGGAGCTGAGAATTTACTAAAAGCTGATAGATAATCCGCCAGTTCATATCATTGACGCTTTCCAGATATCCACAACATGCTGAAGTTCTTTAACTTGTCATAATTTGCTATACAGGAACCAAAGATACACCATATGATAAAAATATTATGAATGAATGATATTCTAATATTTATTTTGCAGCCGTAACTTCTTTGACAAGCGTATTTCTGCTGAATGTAGTGCTGAATGTCTTGGTGAGGAGTGGAAGGTAAGTTCAATTCGTTGGCTTATTTAGGGTACAAGTACATTTTGCAGGTTTCAGGTCTGATGTTCCCCCTTTTCAAGCCATCTGCAGGTCAACCAACAGAATAGGCCTCTTATCTTGTTCATCTAACTTCTGCAGTGCTAACTGATTACATTTGCTTCATTGCAGGGTTATGTGGTAAGAATCTCTGGAGGAAATGACAAACAGGGATTCTCCATGAAGCAAGGAGTCATGACAAATGGCCGTGTGCGTCTTCTGCTCTCCAAGGGTCACTCCTGCTACAGGCCACGCAGAACTGGTGAGCGTAAGCGCAAGTCTGTGCGTGGTTGCATAGTAGATGCTCAGCTTAGTGTGCTGAACTTGGTAATCATCAAGAAAGGTGACAATGACATCCCTGGGTTGACAGACACCACTGTACCACGCCGTCTTGGGCCTAAGAGAGTTGGCAAGATCAGGAAGATGTTTAACCTGTCCAAGGAAGATGATGTGCGTCAGTATGTTATCAGGAGAACACTCCCCGAGAAGGAGGGCAAGAAGACTAAGACAAAGGCTCCCAAGATCCAGCGTCTGGTCACTCCACTAGTGCTGCAGCGCAAGCGAAAAATCTTGGCCCTGAAGAAAATGAGAGCACAGAAAGCTAAGCAGGAGTATGCTGAGTACACAAGGTTACTGGCCAAGAGAGCTAAAGAGGCAAAGGAGAAACGTCATGAAATGCTGAAGAAAAAGCGTGCTTCCTCAAGTCACCGGGAGTCAGTGAGCAGTGCAAAATGAGTTCTGTATAAATTTTGAAACATCCAATAAAGGTGAATAACATTGCAGAACATTGAAGTTGTTGGACTCTTTTTTTCCAAGATTGTTATCATTAGCTTGTTTTATGTGGGACCAATCAAAATTTTGTCTTGTCTGATGTTCCAGTCAGTCCTCTATGTATTTTTTTTATGGACGACAACTGGTAAAAGTGGCTGGTTTTCATTAGCACATAACCATAAGCAAAATTTGCAGATGCTGTAAGGTGCTGGTAAGTAACACCTTTTTTGGACATTTTTGAAACGGAAGGTTCCGATAATTATTACATCCATCTTACTGCATCTGCATGAATATTAATCTTGCTTTTTGTAGTCTTCTTTGCACCAAATACAAGAATTAAGTTGGTTTTACTGCAGTTTGCTCACAAAGTGAAAAGCCATGGCCAAATGGAGTCACAAGTAGATGTAAGTTGAAAACTTGGGCCTACTTGCGACTCTGTTTGGCCAGGCCTTATGTGCGCTTGCATTGGCTTGCAATAACTTGCACTCACTTTGGTCAAGATGAAATTTGCACACAAGTCAAAGCAAGTTTTTCACCATTTGCATGGTTCATACGGGTCCTGGAAAAACTGGAAAGTCCTTGAATTTTATTGGTCCTGGAAAGTTCTGGAAATCTGTTTAACTCAGCTAAAAAATATGAAGTGCATGGAGGGCAGTAAGAAGAATTAGCATTGGGATCTTGGAAGTGTAGGCGTTAATGTAAATTTAAGAGCCCTTGAAAAATCAATCCGAGTCCTAGAAAAGTCGTGGAAATTTATTTCTGAAAAGGGTACGAACCCTGTGTTTGGCCACCCAAACCAAGTTAACACAAGTTGAGCTATGTCCATTAACCTATTATTAGCCAATGAAAAAGAGGATAGTCAGTTTTTGTTGCGACTTGCATGTACTTGCAAGGAAACTTGCTAGTCCATTTGGCCACCCAATGCAAGTTCAACTTGCGTCCTCTTAGGACTACTTGCTGGTCGGTTTGGCCAGGGCTTAAGCCATGCATGTAAAGCGGTGACAATTCATGAAACTGCCTGTGGTTTACATGATTAACATAGCAGTGCTGAGGTAGAATCTTGACCCATATCTTTTTGCTTTGCCATTGGCCACTCCCGAGTTGCATTTTGCTTGTGTCAAAGAATCTTAATGCGAAACCATTTATACAGGAATGTTCCTCCCACATGTTCATTTTCAAATCAAACTCATTATCACAAGACAGGTTTTGCTCAAAAACTCATTTTGAAAGAGAGGTACAAGGTAGCTTGGAAGTGGCCTATTACATTCAGTTTTGCTTGAAAAGTAGTCAGTGGGAATAATCATGAAAAAAGTGCCATATTTTGGGTAACGTTTCCAATAACATTACCCCGAAATATGGCACTTTTTTCATGATTGTTCCTACTGACCACTTTCAAGCAAGTCTTAATGCAAGTGCCGCACAGCTCACAGACATTTTTCTGTTTAAGTTTAAAGATTTGCTCTGTGTCAAAGTTGTTTCCTTTTTGGCCAATTGTAAACAAATTTGATTGCATTTTCAAAAAGTCCTTAAGGGGATATGGTAATCAGCTGTGGTGTGCATTGTGTAGCTAACAAAATATATCGATGCTAGGGCTGTCATTAAGGGCTGTAACCTGTAGCTCCCGTCACGGCTAGTATGCTTGATTTTCCCATGATCTATGGGTAAAATTGCCTGTGATTGTTAGAATTCACCCATAAAGTAACATTTGCTACCGGTGTGGAGAATAAGGCTACAGGTGACTCAAAACTTCATGACAGCCCTGCATACACTGCGCAGAGGGGCATTTGATTTTACACACTCCACCCCTCAGTTGAACCATATACTTTGCCTTTGGAAACCCCCACCCCAATGATTTTCAATGGGATGAGTATATACTCTCTGGAACTGCACATTGTGAAATAAGGTGAAGTAAGGTGGGGTTCTGGTGTCGTAAATTGTAAAAAGCCAGTGTCGGCCCCAAACTGCAGATCCATCCATGGTTACAACTGAAAAAAGTCAAAGACTTCAGGGCCCATTAACCAATTCATGCGCACCCTCATGTGCATTGTTATGGAAGCTAAACAAAAGGTTTAATGAGCAGAACAATAGCTGTGCATGACCAATAGCTAACAATAGCTGTGAAATGACCAATTCTGTGTTGTCTATGACGGCTAATTTGTTAAAATTCTATTTCAAATTCATTGCGGTGTCCCAGATTCAGTTTCGCGATAGCTTTGATAGTGATAAACAAACTTAATCACTTAAGAGTATCCCAAGATTCATATGTAAAATATAGATTCATTTTTTAATTGATGTTGTCTTCAGCGTCGCTTCTTGAACTCCCTATTACTTTCGACACTCAATTGAAAACCAATTTATTCATGGAATCTAAAAACAAAAAAATAAAGTGAGTCAGATTCAGCTAGACAAACCCAAAGTCATCTCCTAGACTTGGGTCATTTCCCTAAATATTCTGGTTAGAACGCAAATGGAACGGTGATTTTCCAGGAATAGAAAGTAACTTGCCAAAATCACCTGAGAAGTACACAAACAACAAAGCAGAATACAGCAAACTGGGTAGGTCAACTCTGTTTAATTCATAAAATATATTTCTTTTTTTAATAACGACTTAAAAACTGAATGCAGACAAACATACTAAACTAAAGCAACACCTACATTAACTTAGATGACACCAATACTTTCCATATATGCCTAAATTTTTCTTCTTGGCCATTGAAGTATGATATTGCTTCTTCTTCAGTTTGACTTTTTTCTTTTACCAACTTGGAAAGAGACTAGTTGTTTCACAGTCTAAGCTTGGATTAAAATGACGTCTGTACTAATATGGAATTACATTTAGATCACAGGCAATCTAAAATGAAATGTGCTCAGTATTATGTACACATACTATTAAGGGTAGACTGAAAAACTTGCAAGTCCTACCTAACTGCATCATTCAAAGCACAAAAATAAGTGACATTTTTCAAAGATTAGACACAGAAGTAGATGCTGAGAAAGAACAAGTGTACATAAGTGGCAAGTTCTAACTTAAGTATGCTCGACACCACTTGTAAGATGCCTGATGTGGAAATTCACCACATACTCAGCATTAGTTTTCTGTACTGAGATGGCAAAGGGGTAAAGTGGGTGAAATGTGAAGGCAACAAGCCGCTTTCCTGTGGGTGGAACTGGACGTCCCAAGAATCCAGCATGTATTTTAAATTTGAGAAGTCCTGAATCCCTCGAATAGAACCTGCAGAGAAAAGACAATGCAATTTGTGAATAACATCACCAGGCAGGCACTATGTGGTGGCAACACATCCCTGGCAGCAACCCAAACATTTATCACCCCTATTTGATTCCTACAATCACAACAAAATACTAAATAATGAGCTTTTGACCACACACAGTCAGAACCTTGCACTGTCATTGCCAAATTCACCTTATTACCAGGCAGTGAGGCCTGGGTTTAAATTTCGGCTTTTCTTTTTTTCCTTGTTCGGTCACAAATCGCTGTCTGGTCTCTAATTAAAGCGCGTGCATCATGGATGTTCAGAGTAGGGCAGCTGAGCACATGGTAAGAATTTACAGAAGTTGTCATCATTAAAAGTTAGCACAGATTTGATGATTTCAAGGACGATGAAATCACATACAAACGAAGAAACATTTTTTGGTTGGCCCACACTAAAGGATGTTAAGTGTTTTTGAAATAGGTTGGTCTGCAAGTGTTATGAGAGATCAATTTATGAGCGATCATTTTGAGTGAATTTATCAAGAATCATGTTATAGCAGAGGTGCTATCAACCAGAACTTAAAACTTTTCAACTTGATAAGAAGCATCTTCAGAAGAGACATCCTATTTTTGGACGTGATGGTGAACCAAATAAAATCCCAGCACCAACTCAAGAACGTCTGAGCAACAAGAGCAGAAAGGTTAGAGAACTTGTTAACAAATGTTCGAGTGTACACCTGAGTAAAATGCTGAGACACTTTGTAAAAGTATAATAAAGTTAACATCTTGAACTAAGCGAAATCCTCTCATTATTTTCTAGTAACAGAGTTAATAATGTGTTTTTACAAGAGTCAAACCTATGTAGTAAATTATTGTACATATTTAAGCTGAGCACAGATATAGAAAAGGAACTAATGTATGTTGACCACAGCAAAATAATTCTTGGCTTGCACTGTCACGCAATTCTGACACAACAAAATATTACTCCAAAACCATTCAGTGGATTAAGCCAAGAAATTGTGATTGATAAAGACCGCTTACAACAACAACAAAATTAGTAGTGTGTGTGTTTTCTCACACTTGAGATATTTGTCGAATAATTTTGCACAAAATTAAAGAGCTCAGTATGGAACAGCCATGTTGGTGTACCTCTGTGGTAAAAGTACATGGCGACCAGAAAATATTGTAAACATCGGAAACTTACTTTATTTATCTAGGCAACTGATTGTCCATACAGAACAAACGAGCATTTACACAAGCACTTTTTCTAATACTTTTAATTAACTTCTGAATAGGCTAAAAATCATAAGTATATCTTATTCGACGTACACCTTCGTAGCTCTACTCATGTCAAGCACTGCCATAACTCTGAAATTCAAAATGCACGATATATAAAGTTAGCCTGAATTTCAGCCGCCTCCTCCTCTCGCTATAAAGTCTCAGGAGAGAGACATCGTCTCTGAAATAAAGGCTCGATATAAATGTAATAACAAATGCAACCCAAAGATAATTAACTTAAATAAAATGGCTATACCCAAGAAAGCTTATTTGTTGTCTTTCTTTAGCAGGCATTATCACAATATCACGAGATAATGAAACTAAAATGTAAAGCACGTCAATATTTATCATTGTTTTCTTGCAATTTTGTGAGTCATATGACCGATTATGTGAATTTCAAACTAAGGTAAGATGTTGAGAAGGATCCAGTACCTACTCAATACAACACTGATCATCATGAAGTAATAATAATAATATTATTATTATTAGACCTTCTATGCAAAATCACAGCTCAACAATGCAGTTGACCTCTCCTATTTCCTCGAAGAATTTGATGCTGTAAAGGTTAGGTGAACTTGGTTTACAATCAATTAAATAGATGTTGGCGGTGCAGGTGATTGTTTCTTTACATCTGTATCACATCAATTATATGTCAATGGCAACCATCATGTGTATACGTACTGCTGGGGAGACAAAAACTTTGAGAGTTTTTTGTCTCTGACTGTGAGTTACGTCAGTAGTAGCCTCCACAGAAGAGGGGGGAGGAGTGTAAGAGGTTAACTATATTTATGCAATCCCTTGTCCCACTGGGCCCCAGTAAGTTCCACGTAGTGGTTCTAGTAAGTTGATATAAAGACCTTAACTCATTTCATGCCCTAAAGGCCTACAAACGAGTAATAAGCTATTGATTCCAAGAAATGCAATGAACGGCAGACCAGCTTCAGCACATCGATTCCATTGAATTTCGTATAACTTCAAATGCAAAACATTTAACTCGACTGTAATAAAGCTAGTGCTTCTCACTATAACGACTGACTGGGTACACGAAGCAAGGTGTCTAGTTGTACTGGAAAAAATACTTTACCTGATTGGATGATCTCCGCAAGCCTTAGGCCTTTCCATCACAGAAACCCACTTGTCGTCATACTTAAACAGGGACAAGTCTAAATAAGGACTGCTGCTGTATGACTGAGAACTGATTGGAAGCTGAGCAAGAAGCCTCTTCACAGCTTCAGTGTACCCTCCATATTTAGCATTAACAATGGTGTGTTTAAATCGTCTTTGAATTTGCCGGGCAAAGATATTACTCGAAGCTGAACATGTGAACTGTGCTGGTGAATGCAACATAGCATTCCGAAATGAGTCACAGAATTGTTCAAACAGCTCGAGCAACTTCTCAGAAGTGTTTTCAAACACTGCCAAGACTTTTGTTGTCTCCATGTCATACACAATGAAGAATGATGGCTGTGAGTTTGGATCGGGGACCCTTAATGTCACAACATCTTCACTTGCATACTTAATCAACAAAATCCTGCTATCAAAGAGCTGCATCTTCCACATCCTTAGAGCTCTGAACAGCTCTACATGCTGATAAAACCTGCCCATGGCTAAAGCACTGCCTTCATTATATGCACATCTCCATAAGTGTGCCAGGATGCGATGCTTCAGTCCATTCAGACAGGTCTCCATGTAAGGTCGTATTGGCTGCCCATTCGCATCAACATTCCTGACACAGGTCAGCATGTATTCGTCATCCTCATAACAGAATCGGCCAATAGAGCGCACATCAATAAACCTGCCATCAGAAGTTACTTGAAAGATGTGTATCACCTGCTGTTGGACAGACAAAACAGCAAGAAGATCTCTGTACAAGTACAATCCCTGGTTGTGAGAGAGGAAAATTTTATCACATTTAAACGTCCTCGAGTCAGACAACATTCCAGTTTTCATGTCAACAATGTGGATTGTGTAATCTTCAAGAGGAGATCTGGGATTTGGTGAAACTGATTCATTGTTACTGTAGATATCAAAGAAGTAAGGATGAGGTTCCTCTGGGACATAAGAAGCTGATCCAACAATGACATACCGACCATCATCTGTAAATAAACTACACTCTCTGTTCAAATGCTCTCCATTCTGCGCCACTGTTACAACGGAACTTAGACGAAAGAAACTGCTAAAAAGTCTGCTCCTTATCACAGTATCCGATTGTTCCGTCGCCAGCAATTGTTCTGCGGCACTCGGCCCTTGAAACTCGTACACTTCAACAGAACTTTGATCTAGAGAAAAAGCAACGAAATAACGTCCATCGGGTGAAAACTTTCGCAGATAACACGGTGGTGTTTCCACATTCACAATAGTGAAATTTGGAAAGATGTTTTGGGTGAAAGCTCTAGCTTGATGCCAGTGGGTTCCAGGTTTTGGAAAACGGGTCTCTCTCTGGCGCAGTCTCCAAACCAAATTCTGGTTCGGTATTCTTCTTGGCTTAAAATGCAACTCAGACATTTTCAATGCGACCTGTAAACTGTGGAAAACTCGATCCAATATTTGACCCAACTTGACCCGCCATTGCAACCCAGACTATGTCATCCGGGAACGTGGCAATTTTTTCTTATGCGAAGTACTGGGGCGAACAGCTGAGTTGTCCTCTTTCCTTCGAGTGCACTCTTTCAACATGGGTAAGACAGTTTTCCCTTTTGTTGTTCCCTTTTCGGCGAATTTTCCTTTGATATAATGGGTTTAATCTAAATCACAGCTCTTCCATCGTACACGTCGTTCCTGTTTGCGTCCACGTTAACCGTGCTGACCTTCGCTGGAATGCAAATGTTCAAGACAAACTTGGCGTCCAGTGAATGGATGACTATCCTTGGGGGATTTATAGGATCACAGCTTTTCGTTTTCCTTCTAACTGTATCCTTTACATTCTTACGATAATTTAATTAGATGATCATGACATCTGTACGATAGTTTTCTTCTTGTTCTTTTCTCTTTAAATTAACGCTCATCCAATTTTGTTCCATTTATCACCAATGCATGCAACATCTCACAACAAAGACCTTTGATATCAACTTCCAACAACTTGGAAGGTCTTCTAGATACTGGCTTATATATATCTTGTTGCTCGTTGCTTTCTCTTACAAAGAAAACTAAGCCAAAGTCGCACGTTATTATCCTGAACTAAATATAAATCTGCTTCATTATTTCTGTGATTTTTATTGAATTTAAATTTCAATTAAAATGTTTTACACACGGTTTCCTTGACTGCATCTCATTA
>JAHPZR010025047.1:0-2500 GCA_019787425.1 Platygyra sinensis
GGTGTGAAATTACCTCATCAATCAACGAAAGACGTAAATAAGTGTCCAATGAGCTCTAAAAACTTCTTGAATCAAAACTCTCTCTAAACGCGAAATCGAAACATACCAACAACATTTACGCTGTTTTTTTTGCACTCTAAGGTGATCCCTGATACTTAAGGCAAAGGAAAACGAAGAAAATTAACTCTTAGTTGGTGAACATGAGTTCTGTAACTCTAAGTTCGTGCGAAACCAGCCTCCCCACTGAAAAGTTTTTTAGCCTGCGTAGAAGGAGCAGGAGTGAGAGAGGGGTTTGGGAAGATCGAAAAAAAAGGGGGAGAAGGGCGCCGGGAGGAAGCGGTTAGAAGGAGCGTCGCTATCTCTCCCTCCGAGCCTCCCTACCTTTCTTTGTCCCCGATTTTCCCCAGCTCCATTATGCGCCTAGTATGTGGGCTGACATTTCTTTAGGTTACGGCAAATCAATATATACTTGGATGGAAATGTCCTTTTGCCTGCTCTATGCTGCCATGTCTATATTTGTTCACGTATGATAGAATAACATGCAACGTTTTAGATCAAACTCAGAAGCGATGCGTTTGAAGCTGGAAACTTGCGGGAAACCAACTTAACAAAGGCTTACTCAGCCAATCGGCAATCAAGTAATCATGCCCTCTTGATAACCAAAGGCGGCCCTCTTGATTGTGTCTGAACAATCAGCATTGAGTAAGTTTTCCCATATGTGATAAAGGATGTTAGCACCATTGTTATTGGCCATCTTTTCTGTGCAAAATATTCATGTCGCGCGCAAGGACCAAATAGAAGCAAATGTAGGCACCAGGTGTACTAACTTTGCCTGCAGCTTATTCTCTTGGATGTTCGATGGATCTCTTACCTCTTTTTCGTTAGTTCAATTTTCCGCCTGATTGTTTATTTATATATTTCGCTCTTCTGCTCCTCCTATGAAGCGAAGGTTTCTCCCAATGAGGACGGGGAAGAGTAATATTTATTCTTTTTCAAGGCCTATTCTGCTCAAGGAAAGACATCAGTTAATGCAAAGGTTTACTCAATATACTTAGACGTACACGGCTATCCCACATTTTTGAGTTTTTTTTTTAGAAAAAGTGATCTTTAGCTTACTTCATGGTAAGTTTTAACAAAATCTGTGTGAGAGAACATTTTGCGCGCTCAAGGTTTTTTTTTAAACGACAGCACACGGGTTTGTGCGCGAGCACAAACAACTTATTTACATCGGTAGCTATGATGAAGGTACATTAAATACATTAAATCCAGAAAACACTGAAAAGTTAGTATTAAAAGAAGATACCAGAGCTGGGTAGGAAACGTTTCTGAGCAGTATTTTGGTTGCATCACCAAGAACAGCAAAAACAAACCCAGCCTGGGAAAATTTGAAAGGTCTTAAATAAACACTAAGGAAACCCATCTATGTTTATAAAACTTACGATTTGAAGAAACTGCAAGGAAGAGACTGATAACCACGCAAATGAGAATCTGTCTTGTAGTAGGTTCCATTTTCAGAGAAATTTTGAGTTCATCCACTCGTTCATTTAGTTCGCGTAAGTACTGCCATTACTGCATCGAAAAAATGTGCGAAATTAACTTATATGCTTACGTCATAATTAATGAATTATTGACGTCAACCTAACCAATCACAGCACACATTTTCCTCTTAGGATCGCGTGTTCAAAATAAAAGACTGGTATGAACGGGTTTTCATTCACAAGTTTATCGAAGAGTTTATATTCCTTAGTTTCAAAAAGTTGTATTTCCAAAGAAAAATTAAAACTTTGGGGCTCTTAAAAGTGCTAAGGCTTGACTTTTTATAATCAGACGAACCACCGCAAAGAATTGAATTTGGTGCAATTTTGTAGTATAAAATCTCATTTATTGGGGATTAAATGGAATATCACTTGTTTGACATTTCTCGATTAATGACGTCACAATACGTGGTTTTGAAAATGGGGGATGTTTGCACTGAGAATTCCTAAACTGTCTTTTGTTTAGAATCACTGTTTGTTGTAAATCTGCCTTTTAAGGTCGTATAGGTCATATTCCTTTAGAGATATTTAAATATTTAGCAGGTCACGCATGCGGATATTTAACGATTCGATAAATCATTCGCCTTGAA
The DNA here is from genome assembly GCA_019787425.1 of Platygyra sinensis. NCBI lineage: Eukaryota > Metazoa > Cnidaria > Anthozoa > Scleractinia > Merulinidae > Platygyra > Platygyra sinensis. The sequence continues at coordinate 2,126 of JAHPZR010025047.1, forward strand.
ACTATGTCAGGCCTTAAAGGCACTTAAGTTATTGAGGCTGTTCCCTTGATATCTCGTTTATTTAGTGATTGTTGATCTCTTTAATCAGTTATCACGCTTGAGAAACTTTTCTTAAATTTTGGAAAAATATTAACGAGGTTTGATAGTGGTAATAATGTGTTAACAAGATAACAACATTAATTTTTGATAGGGATAAATTTTACGAACTTGAAAATTACGCATACCTAGCTGGTAAAATATGTGAAAACCAGGTCGACTGGTATGTTTTTTTAATATTAAAATATGTGATATACCAGTTGAGCCCTCATGAAAACAAATATATGGCATCAACGAAGAGAATTAATCATATTTCACAATGATATGACCTAAAAAGTA
>JAHPZR010025047.1:7500-10000 GCA_019787425.1 Platygyra sinensis
ACTTTTTTAACTTCAGTAAAACTAAAAAATAGTCCGAGCAGAATGTTAAATGACTATCTTTTCACTTTTCCTTCCCGTAGCTGAGTTTTGACATTTTAAAATGCGGTCATTCTGGGATATAATATACGAAAAAAAGCCTTAATGAGACCTTAATGTCCTAGTTACACAGGGAATGGTTTGTTTATGTTAAAATGTGGTCGTGAATGCTGAAAAAAGTTTTACTCAAGTACCTTAAACATGGTTTCGTCAGGGCTAACCATGTTTCGCACTTTACGGTTAGGAAATAAAACGCACTGTCTTTAATATGCAGAAATATTGCCCAGTTTCTAGCGAGGTCTTAAATGTATTTTTTAACAGCTGTAACAAGGCGAATAAATGACTTGACTTCTGTACGTAACGTTTAACGTCTGCTTAAAGGCTCTAAAAATGTTCTTGAAATTCCAATAACCCTGCTAGAGAAGGTTTTTTTTTATTTTATTTTTATTTTATTATTATATGCATGGTTACACGCACTCATTACAATACTCGCACAGCTACTTACACTGATTACTAAACATCCATCCATTAACTATGTACAAAACTAATACATAAACTTACAAGATATATAAAGAAATACGGTCACTCACAATACTAACAATACGAATGCATGCTCAATAATTCTACTTAAAATACTTAGGCCATAATTACGCATATGGGGGGGGGGGGGGAATGCAAAATCAAGTCAGTGAGCAGTGTTCTGTTATCCATTGCATTTGAAGTTTGGTTTGTAGCTCAGACATATTGGGATTTTTAGAAAAAACCTTGCACGAGTAGAGGTAGTGTTTCATATACAGCAAGAGAAGATCCAGTCTGCGCTTTTGGGTGGAGGTCAACGGAGCTATTTCATCAGTCGAGTTGAACAAAATCTGTTTAACAGAAGGACTCACATTTAATTTTTGTATAACGTTAAACCACTTTATGGTGTTAGAAAATAATGAAATAGAGACATCACACTCTAGAAATGTATGCATTATGGAATCTGTCTTGGAACAGAAATTGCAATGGGCGTCGGTTGCAATATTAAATTTTTTAAGTTCCTTTTTCGTAATGATTATCCTGTGTAATATTTTAAATAAAAATTGCCTAAGCTTGTTGTCTTTAGTAATCTGTTATTATATCTTGGTGAAATTGCTTCTCCAGTCAAGAAGACTGTTTGGGAATTGTTCTTTCCATTTTTTTATTCCGGTAGGTTCCGACACTGAGTGTTCATTAAATAGTTTATAATAGTGTTTACAGCGCATTTTAGACAATGATAGGGTAGTCTCTTCGGATAAGCAGAGCAGATCGGGAGTTGAGAAAAGGAATTCACTAGAGATTGGGGTTAGCAGTGCAGCTTTCTTCAGTGAACTTGGTATGGCAGCGGTAATTTGAAAATATTGCAGGAAATTAGCTTTCAAGCCAAATTTTCCATTGAATTCGTCAAGAGATAAAAATTTTCCGTCTTCACTTAGGAGGTCTTGCGCATAATAAATTCCATGGTCGAACCACGTTTTCCAAAACAGTGTGTTTTTATCAATTGTTATATCCTTGTTTTTCCATAGAATAAATTTCTTTCTTGGTTCTCCGTATGCACTGCTCAATTCTTGAAAATATCCTAGTAGTTCGCGATAAAATAGGGGGAAGTTTGCTTTAATAAAAAAGCTAGACCGCCATGTTTGCTGAAAAAAAAATCAGGGATAGCCTTCCAGTTGGCGTCTGTGCCATCTAGAAGTCTGCCAATCCAACTCAACCGTAACGATTTGACCATTGTTCGGAAGTTTATAAAATTTAAGCCTCCGTCAGATGTTGGTTGATAAATAATCTGTCTCTTTATTTTATCCTTTTTGTTCCTCCACAGAAAAGCGAAAAGTTCAGCTTGCGTATTCTGGATATGATCACAGGTTCAGGGACGGTTAACATTGATGCTGCATAAATCAATTGAGAGACGCCTACTGTCTTCGTCAGCATTGGACGACCGTACAGTGAGAGATCGCGTGTTTGCCAAATGTGCAGTTTCGTCTTCATTTTACGAATTTTATTGAAGAAATTTTCTTCATTGTTTTTGTCTCCATCATACGATAAGAACGCGCCAAGAGCCTTAATCGGTTCTGTTATACATTTGAAACCCATAATTTTGTCCTTATTACCTTTTTGGGAACCGATCCACATTATTTTTGTTTTGGTTTTGTTCAGGTTGAGGCCCGATAATAAACCAAAGCTACTGATTATCTGAAGTGATGCCTTGAGAGATGCTACGGAGCTTGAAATCACAGTTGTATCATCTGCAAATTGTGTCAATCTTGCTTCACGCGAGTTAGGTAGTATGATACCCTTACAGTCGGGATCATGACGGAGTTTTAGTGCCAGAATTTCCACTGCAAGCACAAATAAAAAAGGACTTAACGGACATCCTTGCCGCACACCTCTAGAGACCTTAAAATAATTTGTCATGTACCCGCCGTTCATCACTCCACTTTCGATA
>JAHPZR010025047.1:20000-22500 GCA_019787425.1 Platygyra sinensis
AGATCCTCAGGAAAGATATCTTTATTTTCAAGGGATACTAAATGCTGAAAAAGATTAAAACCGTGATTTGTATATATTGTGAAGTATCAAAAATCCTGGAATGAATTGAAAGCAAATTCAATTCACTGATCTTCATTTATTCCAAGAAGGTTTGTTACATAAAAAGTTTTTATTTACATTTACTTCTTTCATTCTCTTTTCATTCTCCTTGGTAAACGTCGATTTTATTCAGCAAATGGAACATTTTGTTAAATGATTTAACAACCTTCTCTAATGGGTCTCGATTCTCTACAACGATATCGAAAGTGGAGTGATGAACGGCGGGTACATGACAAATTATTTTAAGGTCTCTAGAGGTGTGCGGCAAGGATGTCCGTTAAGTCCTTTTTTATTTGTGCTTGCAGTGGAAATTCTGGCACTAAAACTCCGTCATGATCCCGACTGTAAGGGTATCATACTACCTAACTCGCGTGAAGCAAGATTGACACAATTTGCAGATGATACAACTGTGATTTCAAGCTCCGTAGCATCTCTCAAGGCATCACTTCAGATAATCAGTAGCTTTGGTTTATTATCGGGCCTCAACCTGAACAAAACCAAAACAAAAATAATGTGGATCGGTTCCCAAAAAGGTAATAAGGACAAAATTATGGGTTTCAAATGTATAACAGAACCGATTAAGGCTCTTGGCGCGTTCTTATCGTATGATGGAGACAAAAACAATGAAGAAAATTTCTTCAATAAAATTCGTAAAATGAAGACGAAACTGCACATTTGGCAAACACGCGATCTCTCACTGTACGGTCGTCCAATGCTGACGAAGACAGTAGGCGTCTCTCAATTGATTTATGCAGCATCAATGTTAACCGTCCCTGAACCTGTGATCATATCCAGAATACGCAAGCTGAACTTTTCGCTTTTCTGTGGAGGAACAAAAAGGATAAAATAAAGAGACAGATTATTTATCAACCAACATCTGACGGAGGCTTAAATTTTATAAACTTCCGAACAATGGTCAAATCGTTACGGTTGAGTTGGATTGGCAGACTTCTAGATGGCACAGACGCCAACTGGAAGGCTATCCCTGATTTTTTTTTCAGCAAACATGGCGGTCTAGCTTTTTTATTAAAGCAAACTTCCCCCTATTTTATCGCGAACTACTAGGATATTTTCAAGAATTGAGCAGTGCATACGGAGAACCAAGAAAGAAATTTATTCTATGGAAAAACAAGGATATAACAATTGATAAAAACACACTGTTTTGGAAAACGTGGTTCGACCATGGAATTTATTATGCGCAAGACCTCCTAAGTGAAGACGGAAAATTTTTATCTCTTGACGAATTCAATGGAAAATTTGGCTTGAAAGCTAATTTCCTGCAATATTTTCAAATTACCGCTGCCATACCAAGTTCACTGAAGAAAGCTGCACTGCTAACCCCAATCTCTAGTGAATTCCTTTTCTCAACTCCCGATCTGCTCTGCTTATCCGAAGAGACTACCCTATCATTGTCTAAAATGCGCTGTAAACACTATTATAAACTATTTAATGAACACTCAGTGTCGGAACCTACCGGAATAAAAAAATGGAAAGAACAATTCCCAAACAGTCTTCTTGACTGGAGAAGCAATTTCACCAAGATATAATAACAGATTACTAAAGACAACAAGCTTAGGCAATTTTTATTTAAAATATTACACAGGATAATCATTACGAAAAAGGAACTTAAAAAATTTAATATTGCAACCGACGCCCATTGCAATTTCTGTTCCAAGACAGATTCCATAATGCATACATTTCTAGAGTGTGATGTCTCTATTTCATTATTTTCTAACACCATAAAGTGGTTTAACGTTATACAAAAATTAAATGTGAGTCCTTCTGTTAAACAGATTTTGTTCAACTCGACTGATGAAATAGCTCCGTTGACCTCCACCCAAAAGCGCAGACTGGATCTTCTCTTGCTGTATATGAAACACTACCTCTACTCGTGCAAGGTTTTTTCTAAAAATCCCAATATGTCTGAGCTACAAACCAAACTTCAAATGCAATGGATAACAGAACACTGCTCACTGACTTGATTTTGCATTCCCCCCCCCCCCCCCATATGCGTAATTATGGCCTAAGTATTTTAAGTAGAATTATTGAGCATGCATTCGTATTGTTAGTATTGTGAGTGACCGTATTTCTTTATATATCTTGTAAGTTTATGTATTAGTTTTGTACATAGTTAATGGATGGATGTTTAGTAATCAGTGTAAGTAGCTGTGCGAGTATTGTAATGAGTGCGTGTAACCATGCATATAATAATAAAATAAAAATAAAATAAAAAAAAACCTTCTCTAGCAGGGTTATTGGAATTTCAAGAACATTTTTAGAGCCTTTAAGCAGACGTTAAACGTTACGTACAGAAGTCAAGTCATTTATTCGCCTTGTTACAGCTGTTAAAAAATACATTTAAGACCTCGCTAGAAACTGGGCAATATTTCTGCATATTAAA
>JAHPZR010025047.1:27500-30295 GCA_019787425.1 Platygyra sinensis
ATTAAAGTATCAGAAATGTATAGCTAAAAATAGGTAATTGGGGACACTAACATAGATAGTTGTAGCTGGGGTAGACTTGATGGTATGTCCATCAATGTTTACATTTACGAACAGGTCGCTGTTGTTCCCACTATTCATTACGGACATAACTTTGTACTTTTCCTTCAGAGAATTATCCCTATACCGTGTTGATATTGTTTGTCCTTCATTATTAAGTGACTGTTCGGCATGTTCTACTGAATTTCCCCTTATGTATGGAAGGTGATCATCTGCGTCGGCATTGATAGACTTGCATTGATTACTTTTTAGGTCATATCATTGTGAAATATGATTAATTCTCTTCGTTGATGCCATATATTTGTTTTCATGAGGGCTCAACTGGTATATCACATATTTTAATATTAAAAAAACATACCAGTCGACCTGGTTTTCACATATTTTACCAGCTAGGTATGCGTAATTTTCAAGTTCGTAAAATTTATCCCTATCAAAAATTAATGTTGTTATCTTGTTAACACATTATTACCACTATCAAACCTCGTTAATATTTTTCCAAAATTTAAGAAAAGTTTCTCAAGCGTGATAACTGATTAAAGAGATCAACAATCACTAAATAAACGAGATATCAAGGGAACAGCCTCAATAACTTAAGTGCCTTTAAGGCCTGACATAGTTTCAAGGCGAATGATTTATCGAATCGTTAAATATCCGCATGCGTGACCTGCTAAATATTTAAATATCTCTAAAGGAATATGACCTATACGACCTTAAAAGGCAGATTTACAACAAACAGTGATTCTAAACAAAAGACAGTTTAGGAATTCTCAGTGCAAACATCCCCCATTTTCAAAACCACGTATTGTGACGTCATTAATCGAGAAATGTCAAACAAGTGATATTCCATTTAATCCCCAATAAATGAGATTTTATACTACAAAATTGCACCAAATTCAATTCTTTGCGGTGGTTCGTCTGATTATAAAAAGTCAAGCCTTAGCACTTTTAAGAGCCCCAAAGTTTTAATTTTTCTTTGGAAATACAACTTTTTGAAACTAAGGAATATAAACTCTTCGATAAACTTGTGAATGAAAACCCGTTCATACCAGTCTTTTATTTTGAACACGCGATCCTAAGAGGAAAATGTGTGCTGTGATTGGTTAGGTTGACGTCAATAATTCATTAATTATGACGTAAGCATATAAGTTAATTTCGCACATTTTTTCGATGCAGTAATGGCAGTACTTACGCGAACTAAATGAACGAGTGGATGAACTCAAAATTTCTCTGAAAATGGAACCTACTACAAGACAGATTCTCATTTGCGTGGTTATCAGTCTCTTCCTTGCAGTTTCTTCAAATCGTAAGTTTTATAAACATAGATGGGTTTCCTTAGTGTTTATTTAAGACCTTTCAAATTTTCCCAGGCTGGGTTTGTTTTTGCTGTTCTTGGTGATGCAACCAAAATACTGCTCAGAAACGTTTCCTACCCAGCTCTGGTATCTTCTTTTAATACTAACTTTTCAGTGTTTTCTGGATTTAATGTATTTAATGTACCTTCATCATAGCTACCGATGTAAATAAGTTGTTTGTGCTCGCGCACAAACCCGTGTGCTGTCGTTTAAAAAAAAACCTTGAGCGCGCAAAATGTTCTCTCACACAGATTTTGTTAAAACTTACCATGAAGTAAGCTAAAGATCACTTTTTCTAAAAAAAAAACTCAAAAATGTGGGATAGCCGTGTACGTCTAAGTATATTGAGTAAACCTTTGCATTAACTGATGTCTTTCCTTGAGCAGAATAGGCCTTGAAAAAGAATAAATATTACTCTTCCCCGTCCTCATTGGGAGAAACCTTCGCTTCATAGGAGAGCAGAAGAAGCGAAATATATAAATAAACAATCAGGCGGAAAATTGAACTACGAAAAAGAGGTAAGAATCATCGAACATCCAAGAGAATAAGCTGCAGGCAAAGTTAGTACACCTGGTGCCTACATTTGCTTCTATTTGGTCCTTGCGCGCGACATGAATATTTTGCACAGAAAAGATGGCCAATAACAATGGTGCTAACATCCTTTATCACATATGGGAAAACTTACTCAATGCTGATTGTTCAGACACAATCAAGAGGGCCGCCTTTGGTTATCAAGAGGGCATGATTACTTGATGCCGATTGGCTGAGTAAGCCTTTGTTAAGTTGGTTCCCGCAAGTTTCCAGCTTCAAACGCATCGCTTCTGAGTTTGATCTAAAACGTTGCATGTTATTCTATCATACGTGAACAAATATAGACATGGCAGCATAGAGCAGCAAAAGGACATTTCCATCCAAGTATATATTGATTTGCCGTAACCTAAAGAAATGTCAGCCCACATACTAGGCGCATAATGGAGCTGGGGAAAATCGGGGACAAAGAAAGGTAGGGAGGCTCGGAGGGAGAGATAGCGACGCTCCTTCTAACCGCTTCCTCCGCGCCCTTCCCCCTTTTTTTCGATCTTCCCAAACCCCTCTCTCCTCCTGCTCCTTCTACGCAGGCTTAAAAAACTTTTCAGTGGGGAGGGCTGGTTTCGCACGAACTTAGAGTTACAGAACTTCATGTTCACCAAACTAAGAGTTAATTTTCTTCGTTTTCCTTTGCCTTAAGTATCAGGGATCACCTATGAGTGCAAAAAAAACAGCGTAAATGTTGTTGGTATGTTTCGATTTCGCGGTTTAGAAGAGAGTTTTGGATTCAAGAAGTTTTTAGAGCTCATTGGGACACTTATTTACGTCTTTCGTTGATTGATGAGGTAATTTCACACC
>JAHPZR010025048.1:0-32500 GCA_019787425.1 Platygyra sinensis
TTGAGGGCTAAGTATAAAAAAAATTCATCGAGTGGTTTTTAATTCCCACCCAATTTAAGAATTTTAGAGGCAATTTTTGGTAGAATGCAAAATAACGGCCTACACCAGTTGATATTCACGCCAATGTTTCTGAAAATCAAACGGAGCGATTTCTCTGAGATTTTCACTCGAGATAATTATATGTTATAAGATTCATTTAAGACCAGAATGTCATTTAGTGAAGTCTTGTGTCGGTCTTATGTAAAATGGGGCATGGCGTCATTTTGTTGCTATGGTAACTCAGATCTTGGTGAAATGTACTCCATTTTAAACTTTCATCTTTCTCTAACACACCACTAACGTTTGATTTTCTGTTGGATTGATAATGGTGGTGCTCTAGTCGCTCAAAGTTGAACAGCATCGTGACTCAGAAATCCGATCGAGCCACCTTAATTGTGCTTATTTATTCCAAATTGCACTCCAACATGTGATAAACTATACTAATATAAAGTGAGCTTGAGTCTAATATCTGTAAGGTAACATTCTAAAGTGAGGAATTTCTTTTGATCATTGGATTTTCTCACCTTGTTGTGGTCCAATTGAAAAGATTTTCACAGCATTTCTTGGGTCTGTTTCCCATGCAAGGGAAAGTACTGTTTCATTTTTCTTGTTCTTTTTGCCGGGCATTGCTTTTCCAGGGAACAACATGTTCTGGATGAATTTCAGTACTTCGAATCCAGAAGGGCTGTCCTGAGCTAGCATATGCAGAATGGAGTCGCCATTGCTCACTTCGGCGGTTTCGATGACATCTGTGATCTCTGCCCTGGTAAAAATGGCATCATCTTCGAGTTCCAGCAACCTTTTAATCATGCTCTTCAAGCAAAATTGATGAAACGAAACATTCCTTCGCTTGTCGTTGCGCGATCGACTCAAAATGTTTGCAGCAGACACATGCAGTGCGGTGCGGCCATGATTGTCTCTTGCCGCCAAGATCTTGGGATAGTGATCGCTTAGGATATGTAATAGGCGCTCAAATGTGTTCTCTCTGTCTTTACAAAGAATTAGTTTACCTCCAGTAATCGCTGCTGCTTTATACAAGTACATTACCATGAAATGCAGCGCAGTCTCGCCATGTTTGTTCACAGCACGCGGGTTGAAGTTGTTCCGAAGGAGGCCTTCGATGATGGCGACCTTTCCAAAAGCGCTAGCAAGTAAGAGCAACGGGTTCCTCATTGCTTCTAAGGGATCCGGAATCTCGCTGTCTTGGTCCCAACCGTCCTCTTTCGCCGTTTTTATGGCTTTCTTTAGCGCTGTTGGCAAGTCTCCAAGGCGTTGGATTTTCGCACTCATACAACGCCCGTCCATAAACAACGCTGCCACTAAATCGTGATGCAACAGATCGCAGTCTCCTTGACAAAATGGCGTGTGATTCTTCCCGGGTGCTTTAGGCTTGGGCATGGCTTTTGAATCCATTTGCAAATGGTTGAAGCTCGCAGAAGAGATATTTGCACTGGAATAAACGCCCGGATAGCTACACGCAAATGAGCGCACTCGATTTTGTCCACTCAACAGAAATTTCGCGCGTTGATGTGACGTCACCACGGATTCTATACGCATGCCGCTTCCAGCTAGCCTGCGTAGCTTGGCAGTTTTTTAATGGCTCAAATTACAAACCTCCAGGCTACGCAGGTTATATTTACCAAAGTGCGTGACAATTTTTCAGTCTATAGCCTTCAACGAATGAAACATGTAAAAGTAGAATACAAAAAGAAGTATGAAGAAGGAGGTTAAAAATGAGCATGAAATGTAAATAAGGTCTATTTTTATATGCATCAATCAATTCCGGCGGTGCCCATCCCCACCCCAGGCAACCGCGGGGCATTTGCTCATTTTGTCAGTCCCGGGGTGGGGCATTCGCAATTTTATCGCAGCCCGGGGGCTGGGCATTAGCGTTCCCCGGGGCGACCCCCGGGCATTTGACACACGTGTTTTCGAAAGATGGATGAGTTTATTGGGAAGGACGAAGCCTTTGTTAAAGACTGACTTGTCCGTCAGAGACTAGAAAAACTTGTCAATGTTTTTGAAGATATGTTTTCTCAATTTTAAATATTTCATTACTTATAAGCAAATAAATATATTTTGGTTGTCACAAAACAATCACTGACGTGAACTCTGCGTGAACATGACTATTTCGCATTCAAATTAAAAGTAGCCAAGCAATCTTTAAATTCAGGAAAAAGGAGCTAAAACACTGAAGGTTTGCGATTCAAATGATGCGATCTTCAAGACAGATCTTGCGAGCTTAAAATGCGATGAAACATCATTTGATTCTTCAAAGAAAAAGTAGCGTGCAAATACAGGCGCCTATCATCCCTCGCGGCTGTGGGACATCCGCCGCAATCCCAGCACAGTTTTATAATATTTCCTAAGGCCTACTGACTTTTTTGTTGTTAAATGGCTTTGATGTAGGTTCCAGAGCACTACGAATTCACCGATTAATATAAAAACTGCAGAAGGGTTGGAAGGCGACGATCTCGGAGGCCGGGCATTTGCCCTCTTTCTTAGTCTCCACCCCGGGGCATTTTGACAGCTCATGTGTCCCCACCCCCGGGAATTTGCCCATTTTTTCCAAAAAATGCTAATGCACGGGGGTTGGCCCGGGGGGGGGGGGCATGGGCACTGCTGGAATTGACTGACGCATAATTACAATAAAATGGAGTATTGCCTTGGCAGTGGTTTAGAGTTATTTTCTGCGTCGACAGTTTTTGCTGTGTGCCAGAATTCTAGTGTTTTTCGAACGCGGTAATTGCCTTTGTCAATAACACAAGCGTTATCAAAGTCAAAAGAGTGGTCAACATTTGAGCCCTTTGCATAGTTCTTCAAATTTCGTAGTTGTTCTTTTTTTCGGGTTTGGAAGCATCTTCCGGTTTCTCCTATGTAGTTCCAAGGACAGTCTTTGCATGAGACAACGCGGATTTCATTATTACGGAGTAATCATGGTAATCTCGTGAGAGGCTCAGTTAGGCCGCTCATGTAGGGGAGGCATGCAAAACCCTTGTAAGTATCACATGGCTCGGCCCATTTGAAAAACATAGAAACCAGTTTCATTTGATGTTGTGTCGCTTTTCACAGCTATCCCAGTGAACAAAGGCTGTATATACATTCGAAACAAATCCAGTCCATTTCCATGTTTTACAAATCCAGTCCATGTTAAACAAATCCAATCCAGTCCATGTTTTATAATACGCCTCAGACGCCTACCATGCAGGCTATTACTTGACAGGAAAACGGAACATTTCAAAGCGTTGACGAGTAACGACCATCAGTCTTCTGCCATTGCTGATCATATGACCCAAACATGCCACAGAGTCCCACAGGATTAAATGGGATCACTTTGACATTTCAGCTACTAGACAGTCTGATATACATTGTCAAATTAAGGAAACCTTGTTGATTTGCGATTTAAAACTAGCGCTTAACGAAAATGTTGGCAGTAAGAACTTCTTCTCTACTAGCCATTTATATTTTTTCCAGCAGACTTAACTAGGTCAGTTTATTTTTATTTACTTTTTCAATATCATTGCTTTCCTTATTTGGTATTAGCTTTCGTGTTTAAATTTATTGTAATTTAGGTAACCGTTACTTCTGAAGATGTATGTTGGAGTATACGAAACGTCAAGTTCATAAATGAAACGGATTTTACAACATGCGTTGTCTCGTTATGTTTTTAACCACAGTTTGTTTGTTATTTATGTAGATTGTATAACGAAAAAGGCCCTTAACATTGCTATCACGGTAGGGCGGAACTATAATGTCGCAAATAACGCAGTGTACGGAAATCTCATACACCGGGCGGGCTCTCTATCTACTGAGATACGAAGAACTCATGGAGAGCGAGGCCATATGCTAGGTTCACATTGAACGCATATTCAACCCCCTTACCCCTTTAGTATACCTTCCACTGGAAGTTGTACCCCTTTCACATACATACTTAAGAACATCGTATCCCTTGTCTAAACCCTTGGAATGAAGTTAATGAACAATATACGTCAGCTAAGGTAGGCGCAGATGCATAAAGGGTTGAGTCATCGGTTGAAGTCGAGCTTTATTTAAAGAAGGAATGTAAGCAGTATTGGTTGTTTATCGAGCCCCAGATAATCGTCACAAGTTTGACGACCCGTTACGGTTCGAATGTGTGTTGGAAAACCCTCGGTAAGGAAGGCAATTCGGGCTACCTGACGGCTTTTCCAAAATAGATGTTACTTTTCTCTAACGGACGAGCCATCCCGCATTCGGTTTCCCCGCAGTTTCTCGACGGTTTTCTGTTCGGCGATCCTCAATTTTTTTTTACGCGACGAGCGCGAAGCAAGAAATTTCAACATTTTCATTGTCAGAAGGATCTCAGAGGTAGAAATCGTTGCTCACTAGCCGCTATAACGTAAAAGGATAGATCAGTGGTGGAATTGAAGGCTTTTTTGGCTTGATAAAGGCGAGTATTTTATCGACAAAATATTATTAAAGTTTATTTCACTGTTAGCCTCTTCCAGGCGTTCAGTTAGTCAGGGCGCAGTGCAGAAAACAGCGCGCGAAAAAATAAAAAAAAAAGCGCGGCGAAAGGAAGCGCTTGTTTTATTTTCTCGCGCGCTGTTTCCTGCGCTGTGCCGTTACTAACTGTACGCCTGGAAGAGGCTACTTCACAGTCAAAAAGTATCTCATTCGGGAGAATTAAGATAATCGATCTAGGCACTTATTTGCTTAGTTTAAGGCTTTCCTCAGCTCTTTCTGGTATTTTCCTCTAGCCAACTTACTGTCTTAACCCATTCGAATAGGGGCTATCCTAAATTTATAAAGTACAAAGGCTGAAAATTAGACTGGTAAGCTGGCGTTTTCAAGAGCTCACCAATTTTTCAGTGAACTTCGCACGCCTTAACTTACACAGATTTGTTCTTTCTCACAATTCTTATTTTATAATTTAAGCATTTTTATCGATTTTTATAGAAAGCAAATATAACTTAGACATAAAAACGTATTTCTTTTAGGCGTTTGATTAGGTTGCTTCGTATTAGTTTCCACTGGGATAATTAGGCCTTTATATACCACTCCTTGTGAATATCACACCACTTGACGCCGACCAGTTTACTCGAGGCTGTTTTTTCCTTATTGTTTTGTTGTTTTTAGAAATGTTTTCTATTCGACTGAGCGAAGCGAAAGAGAATACAATTGGGTTTTCTTTTTCTTCTGTTTATTCAGCAACAAATTAAAGTTCGTATAAATTTTGTAGGAGCCGTCATAATTATCTCTCCCCTCCTCTAGTGCCACTCCATTTTCTCAAGTGCGTGCGTAACCTCGGCCGCGTCCGATCTTCTCGCACGCCACTGGCTCGTCTTTCCCTTTTCCCTCCTCTTCGGACGCCTGCCACGCAGGCTAAACTTTGTCTACGTGAAACCTTTTTTCGCAGAACTTTTTGTAATTAAAAGAACTCAACGAGATGTACTTGGGAATATGAATAACTAAAATTTTGCAAAATGTTCGATTTAGGGGTACGCTGATACCTTAAAATCGTGGTTTTTTCGGTTTTCGCGCTTTTTGCGATTTGAGGTTTTCTCCAATTTAGTCTTTGGTTTTCGGTTTTTGTCAACAGTGATGGCGGTTTCTCGGATTCTTCTCCCCAATGCATTTTACGATTTTTCTCGTTTTGCCAAGGAAATTACACCTCGCAGTAGTCACGTTAAAACTGTAACTCCAAGGGACCACTTACAGTTAGAGAAATGCATGACAAACCTAATTTCTTAATGCGGGGGTACACCCAAATTTCAGTGAAATTTTGGTAAGTTTAAGGGCAAAAAAAGGGTTTTGGAACACCACCTTTTTGGAAAATAGTTCCCAACTGGGTGTATTTTGGCCAAGGTGAGGGCTTCAATTTAACCACGGAACTGCCCGAAAAAGAGCAATATTCCCGCAACCAAGCAATCAAAAACGGCTTTACTTTCAAGAGAAAACTTTGTGCCTTTCAAGTAACCAAGATTTAACTCTGTATGAAGTTGATTCGAACTTTTAACGCACAACCAGTAAAAATACCCTATTTTAAGAGCCTGCTGACGCGTAAACAAGCACGGTGACCCCACCTTTTTATTGCATTTTTATAATGTTCATATCATGAACGTTCATTACGCTAAGTTTCAAAAAAAGCTAGTTTGATAGTAGAACTTGAGCCTCGCGCAATCAAATCACGTCTTATGTTCTCTTGTAAAGTTCGGTTCAGAGATGAATCGAAGAAATGTAGAGCCCTTGTATTTGCTGCACAATTTAGGCAATTGTCTCGTATATGCACCTTAAAAATTCAAGTGAGTTAAACCGCACTTCACGAGCACTTCATTCATCATTTCTTTCACAGGAACACAAGAGACCAACAAGTTGACCTGACTCGACTGAGTGGCTTCATGACTTATAGTACAGCACAGACATAGCAGAGGTCATGGGTTCGAATCCCAATGACGTCACCTGAATTTCTCAGATGCATAATTAATTTTTTTTTTATAAATTTCCCTGGGGGAACATACTCCCTGACACCCTAGGGAGACGATGCTACACCGTCCATTTACGGTGGCCCACAGGGGACACCTCACCGCTTTAACAAAGAGAAAACACTGCAAATAAAAGAATTCCTTGCAAACATAAAGAACACGCCGAAAACGTCAACTCCTGCACGCTGCAAACAAAAAGGAAACTGTAAAAAAATGTGCACACTGCAAGGAAAAAAATTGCACACTGCAAACAAAACTCCCGCACACTGCAAACAGGAAAGAACCTTACTGTAAAAAAAGTGCACACTACAAGCAAAAGAATTACACGCTGCAAACAAAATTCCCGCACGCTGCAAACAAAAAAGAACCTTACTGTAAAAAAAGTGCACACTACAAGCAAAAGAATTACACGCTGCAAGCAAAAGTACTGCGCGCGCAGGATGACGTAAAGGACTGGGACCGTGTCTCGAGGTTCTCGTCAGGTTCACGACTAACATGGCGGAGTGTTTAAAAAAGAGATTCACGCGGGTGTCAGACCCAGCGAATTTTTTTTCTAAAGGTTTAGTAAACTCGTCTCAATCCTTATCAGCTAATCTTTTATGGTCACGCAATGCCGGTTCATAGGCAACAGCCAGTAAAGACTTGTTTCCATATCTCAAAGTTCCCTCCCCCTATTCACTTACACTTACATGAAATTTCTAAGTTTCTTGACACAGAGACTTAGTTTCTGCACAACACATGTTGTCTAAGTGCAAGTCCCTTCAATTATATAGGAAAAAAAAAAATTTCGTTGTGACGGGTGGGACTCGAACCCGGGGCGTCGGATCGATGATCTTCTCTCCTAACCACTAGACCACCTAGAATTCGCTGCAAAGACTCGATTTGATTTAAGTAGTAATCCGAACACCCGAACCTATAAAGAAGCTAACCATTAACCCTAATCATAATCAGTATTTTCAGTGCTTAGGCCTAATCAGTATATTCAGTGCTTAGGCCTAATCAGTACTTTCGGTGCTTAGGCCTAATCAGTATTTTTCAGTGCTTAGACCTAATCAGTATTTACTTTGTGTACGCATCACCAGGTATCCAAGGGCATTTTGAGATATGGAAACAAGTCCTAACCTTCTTGGTACCAGAAAGAAGCGAGATATTTATCTTCTCCGGTTTATCGCTGTCGCATCGATCAAACAGTGAAAAACTAACGAGGTTTAAAATAGCAGCCGACACTTTGATGGTATTTGCTGGGGAATCTTTTACCGAAGAAACGAAAGACACATTCGCTATAATGTTGTTCAAATTGGGGGCCAAAGTAGGTCCATTATAATAATATGCTGTGGCTGCAAAAATAGCAGCAAAAAGAAATATATGGAAAATAAAGATGTGTTAATGTTCTCAAAGTTCGTAAACAACTTTGGTTGCAAGTTAAGGTGTGTAAAGACAAAGAGTTGTTTCTGAACATTTCACTAGCAATAACCACATAATAAAAACATGGAACTCATCCCATTGAAAATCATACCCACATCTCGTGACTCAATACACAAAGCATGGAAGCGTTTCTTATCGAGAGGGGACATACACTAGAACCCAAATGTGTAAGCAAAAGAGAAGAATTGTATGTAATATATGTCTGTAATCCTCTACCTATATCTATATTTATCTGTAATTATATACCCGGTTTTCTTGTGGCTTATATTTGATTTTAAAAAATTGTGACAGCAAACCATTTAACTCCCTGAAGGAGTCAGGCCGGCCGTGCCTGACGATGTATTGGAAAATTATATATCCTTCCACCCATACAACCAGCCTTGATTGTACGCAAAGTCCAGGACAAATCGCTGAAAATATTTTGATTTTTACCGAGTATATGCAATGGGAGTACATATTTTCAAACAATACTACAGTGTACGTACCCTTAGTAAAACTAGTAAAACAGATCATTTTTCTTTGTCATTCGATTGCAATAACATCTGCATTGACTGATTGTTTCAAAGGGTCTTGAAAAGAGCAGTTAAGAAATGACTTGGAGAACAAAACAACATTTTAATTTTTTTTACAAGACATGTTTTGACATACTTGTGCCATCTTCGGTTGTGACGAGCTTAACAATTTAAGTTTAAACCTATTTATAAGAAAAATAGGATGGATGAATTGATACTTACATACTTACAGTGACAAATTAAATGAACTGGCTAAGATACTTAGATGCTTATCGCCACGACAAAGCCGTGAAAAATGAAAAACGTAAAATAAAAGTGAATAACCAGCGAGACCAAACAATAAGAGAAAGGCCAAAATGTTGTAGTTGTTGGTTAAAACCAGGTTTGTGCCATTGATATGCAAAGCTGCTTTTATTTTAATTTTGAAACGCGCTTGAGTTGGCTGAGTCTAATATTGTCAACCATTCAGTGGAGCAAGACAAGCTTTTGATGACGTCAGATGTTTGTATACGTGAGAGGCCTTGTCCGAACAAAGGTGCTCACCCCCAGGGGGCACTCCCATCTATGGGCTATATAGGTATGTGCCGCAGAATAGGGTATGGTTTTTGAGGTTCTCGGTCCTTAAATAGGGTATCTTTTTCGACCCTTTTGTTGCTGTTCCTGGTGTGGTCCTTAGATAGGGTAGCTAAATTGTATTATCCAATATTGGAGTGCGAAAACGCCCGCCTAAACGAATGTTTCCGCCTTAAAAAGGTATCAGTTTTCCCTTTCTTAGTCCTTAAATAGGGTTATGGTTCAAGAACCTTTTCGGCACACCCCAATCCAAATTTCTCGGGAGTACCTCCAAGGGTGCTCACATACACGAGAAGAGATATCAGGCAGAAGTAAATCTATACACCACTTGAGAGCGGAGACCCTGTGGCACAACCCTGACAGATTGTTCTAATTATCTGAAGCAAAATCATTATCAGCTGATCCATTGTCTTTATCAATTCTATCTTTGCCTTTCAAACAGTCTGAATGGTATTCTCCGTCATCCTCAGAAGCACTTTCTGTCTGACAGTTGAAAGAAACAGACAAACTAATTGAACAAGAATAACTTTTTTAAGGGAAAAACGCTTCGTGGTAATTTAATTTTGCAGAAACCTATTTTTGCTGAATGCTGGAAAAATCAAAAGGATTGTAAAGATCAAAACCTGGAACACCTGGGAGAGGACACTTACTGCACCTTCCATGATGGACCTACCCAGGAGGAGACACTACGTGCACCTTACATGGAGGACCTACCTGGAGGGGACACTTTCTACACTTTACATTATGTACCTACCTGGAATAAACACTTCATGCACCTTACATGACAAACCTACCTGGAGGAGACATTTTGTTCACCTTACAAGGTGCACCTACCTTAGGGACACTTCGTGCACCTTACATGACATACCTTCCTGAAGAAGACACTTCGTGCACCTTACTTGATGGACCTACCTGAAAGGGACACTTCGTACACCTTACATAGTTGACCTATCTTAAAGGACACTTTATGGACCTTACATGAGGGACCTACCTAGAGGAGACACTTCGTGTACCTTACATGACAGAGCTACCTGAAGGGACACTTTGTGCAACTTACATGACCAACCTACCCAGAGGGGACACTTCGTGCACCTTACATGAAGGAACTACCTGAGGGGGACACTTCATGCACCTTAGGCCAGCCTAAAAGCGTAGCTCCTTGGCCGGGTTGTTCAGTGCCCGATTGAGCTAACCCAGGAAATGTAGAATGTTGATTTGAGTTTGTAGCTTTGCGGTGAGGTTTTCTGTTTACTGTGTGACTTTCTGTTTTAAGTTTTATAATCACCATATACTCAAAACAAAGCCGCAAAAAATATTTGTATAGACGAAAAAGTTATAATGCGAATTAATCCTGGGCTAGCGTTAACAGGCTTCCGAACAATCCTGCCCTGTTTTCACCAAGTTAACCTGACATGAGCCCGCGATCCAGTCGAAAACCAGCACTTGGTCAGCGGACAATTTTAATAAAACACGACCTCGATGAGCTATAAACTTGAGCCCGCGATATGGCCACGTGATACTGGACAGCGGATAACTTAATTTGACAGGTGTCAATTGATCATAACAGGATGTCATATATCAAAAAAGTACACCGTAAACTAAGGCTGCATGTCTCTGTCAATCTATTATTTGGAGTATGGCCGCCATGTTGCGCGACTCCACCACCGCCGCCGTCGTCGTCGTCTTGCGTACGCGCCTACGAGAACTACCGCTGGCCACGATAACATGAGAAAATCAATTCATGGTTTCCTTTATTTCCCTATATGGGTATGGGGCTCCGCTTGGCGGCGCTTCGGGCCGCCGGAGCTCCGCTATTCTGAAATATAACCGCTAAGACGAGAGTGTGGTATCGCACCAGCCACGCATGAATCTGAACTCAAGAACGGATTGTATCATGGTGAAATGCTATAACGCATGCATCTTACATATTGTATTCTACCACAAGGAAAAGCACTTAACGTTCGTGTGTAATTGTGTATCATTCTCGACCCCAGAGCTCTTGTCTTTTATCACGTGACTGACGGCGACAAGAGCTCTGGGGAACTCCACGCACGCGTAGCCAGAATCTGGCTACAAGGGTCTCATAGCGCATGCTCGTGCTTTCAAAAACCATTGTAACGATATCTAGCTTCGGTATTTTGTTGAAAAATTAAGCAGATGGCAATAATAAAAGCTTTAGTTCGTGTACACCTCCTCAACAGTTAAAATTGCCGAGATAATCCGCTAGGAAACATTTATTTGATTTTAAAGAGTTCACATGATTAATTAAAAGTCATTCAGCCGTTGCGCTCAAACGTCAAACATGTCTCGGTTATATGCAAATTTGGAATTTGTCACGAAATAACATCTGGTTCTTCTCTCGGCGGATTCTCAGTTGTTAAACATCTTTATTCATTGAAAATAGCTTTATATTGCTATAAAGAGCTAAGAAGAAATATTCTGGTAAGGTGTCCGAAGTGCCCGAAGTGTCCACTCCAGGTAGCTCCATCATGTAAGTTGGACGAAGGTGTCCTCTCCACATAGATTCGTCATGTAAGTTGCACAAAATGTCCCTTTCAGGTAGGTCTATCGAATAAGATGCATGAAGTGTCCCCTCCAGGTAGGTCTGACAGATAAGGTGCATGAAGTGTCCCCCTCAGGTAGTTCCTTCATGTAAGGTGCACGAAGTGTCCCCTCTGGGTAGGTTGGTCATGTAAGTTGCACAAAGTGTCCCTTCAGGTAGCTCTGTCATGTAAGGTGCACGAAGTGTCTCCTCTAGGTAGGTCCCTCATGTAAGGTCCACAAAGTGTCCTTTAAGATAGGTCAACTATGTAAGGTGTACGAAGTGTCCCTTTCAGGTAGGTCCATCAAGTAAGGTGCACGAAGTGTCTTCTTCAGGAAGGTATGTCATGTAAGGTGCACGAAGTGTCCCTAAGGTAGGTGCACCTTGTAAGGTGAACAAAATGTCTCCTCCAGGTAGGTTTGTCATGTAAGGTGCATGAAGTGTTTATTCCAGGTAGGTACATAATGTAAAGTGTAGAAAGTGTCCCCTCCAGGTAGGTCCTCCATGTAAGGTGCACGTAGTGTCTCCTCCTGGGTAGGTCCATCATGGAAGGTGCAGTAAGTGTCCTCTCCCAGGTGTTTCAGGTTTTGATCTTTACAATCCTTTTGATTTTTCCAGCATTCAGCAAAAATAGGTTTCTGCAAAATTAAATTACCACGAAGCGTTTTTCCCTTAAAAAAGTTATTCTTGTTCAATTAGTTTGTCTGTTTCTTTCAACTGTCAGACAGAAAGTGCTTCTGAGGATGACGGAGAATACCATTCAGACTGTTTGAAAGGCAAAGATAGAATTGATAAAGACAATGGATCAGCTGATAATGATTTTGCTTCAGATAATTAGAACAATCTGTCAGGGTTGTGCCACAGGGTCTCCGCTCTCAAGTGGTGTATAGATTTACTTCTGCCTGATATCTCTTCTCGTGTATGTGAGCACCCTTGGAGGTACTCCCGAGAAATTTGGATTGGGGTGTGCCGAAAAGGTTCTTGAACCATAACCCTATTTAAGGACTAAGAAAGGGAAAACTGATACCTTTTTAAGGCGGAAACATTCGTTTAGGCGGGCGTTTTCGCACTCCAATATTGGATAATACAATTTAGCTACCCTATCTAAGGACCACACCAGGAACAGCAACAAAAGGGTCGAAAAAGATACCCTATTTAAGGACCGAGAACCTCAAAAACCATACCCTATTCTGCGGCACATACCTATATAGCCCATAGATGGGAGTGCCCCCTGGGGGTGAGCACCTTTGTTCGGACAAGGCCTCTCACGTATACAAACATCTGACGTCATCAAAAGCTTGTCTTGCTCCACTGAATGGTTGACAATATTAGACTCAGCCAACTCAAGCGCGTTTCAAAATTAAAATAAAAGCAGCTTTGCATATCAATGGCACAAACCTGGTTTTAACCAACAACTACAACATTTTGGCCTTTCTCTTATTGTTTGGTCTCGCTGGTTATTCACTTTTATTTTACGTTTTTCATTTTTCACGGCTTTGTCGTGGCGATAAGCATCTAAGTATCTTAGCCAGTTCATTTAATTTGTCACTGTAAGTATGTAAGTATCAATTCATCCATCCTATTTTTCTTATAAATAGGTTTAAACTTAAATTGTTAAGCTCGTCACAACCGAAGATGGCACAAGTATGTCAAAACATGTCTTGTAAAAAAAATTAAAATGTTGTTTTGTTCTCCAAGTCATTTCTTAACTGCTCTTTTCAAGACCCTTTGAAACAATCAGTCAATGCAGATGTTATTGCAATCGAATGACAAAGAAAAATGATCTGTTTTACTAGTTTTACTAAGGGTACGTACACTGTAGTATTGTTTGAAAATATGTACTCCCATTGCATATACTCGGTAAAAATCAAAATATTTTCAGCGATTTGTCCTGGACTTTGCGTACAATCAAGGCTGGTTGTATGGGTGGAAGGATATATAATTTTCCAATACATCGTCAGGCACGGCCGGCCTGACTCCTTCAGGGAGTTAAATGGTTTGCTGTCACAATTTTTTAAATCAAATATAAGCCACAAGAAAACCGGGTATATAATTACAGATAAATATAGATATAGGTAGAGGATTACAGACATATATTACATACAATTCTTCTCTTTTGCTTACACATTTGGGTTCTAGTGTATGTCCCCTCTCGATAAGAAACGCTTCCATGCTTTGTGTATTGAGTCACGAGATGTGGGTATGATTTTCAATGGGATGAGTTCCATGTTTTTATTATGTGGTTATTGCTAGTGAAATGTTCAGAAACAACTCTTTGTCTTTACACACCTTAACTTGCAACCAAAGTTGTTTACGAACTTTGAGAACATTAACACATCTTTATTTTCCATATATTTCTTTTTGCTGCTATTTTTGCAGCCACAGCATATTATTATAATGGACCTACTTTGGCCCCCAATTTGAACAACATTATAGCGAATGTGTCTTTCGTTTCTTCGGTAAAAGATTCCCCAGCAAATACCATCAAAGTGTCGGCTGCTATTTTAAACCTCGTTAGTTTTTCACTGTTTGATCGATGCGACAGCGATAAACCGGAGAAGATAAATATCTCGCTTCTTTCTGGTACCAAGAAGGTTAGGACTTGTTTCCATATCTCAAAATGCCCTTGGATACCTGGTGATGCGTACACAAAGTAAATACTGATTAGGTCTAAGCACTGAAAAATACTGATTAGGCCTAAGCACCGAAAGTACTGATTAGGCCTAAGCACTGAATATACTGATTAGGCCTAAGCACTGAAAATACTGATTATGATTAGGGTTAATGGTTAGCTTCTTTATAGGTTCGGGTGTTCGGATTACTACTTAAATCAAATCGAGTCTTTGCAGCGAATTCTAGGTGGTCTAGTGGTTAGGAGAGAAGATCATCGATCCGACGCCCCGGGTTCGAGTCCCACCCGTCACAACGAAATTTTTTTTTTTCCTATATAATTGAAGGGACTTGCACTTAGACAACATGTGTTGTGCAGAAACTAAGTCTCTGTGTCAAGAAACTTAGAAATTTCATGTAAGTGTAAGTGAATAGGGGGAGGGAACTTTGAGATATGGAAACAAGTCTTTACTGGCTGTTGCCTATGAACCGGCATTGCGTGACCATAAAAGATTAGCTGATAAGGATTGAGACGAGTTTACTAAACCTTTAGAAAAAAAATTCGCTGGGTCTGACACCCGCGTGAATCTCTTTTTTAAACACTCCGCCATGTTAGTCGTGAACCTGACGAGAACCTCGAGACACGGTCCCAGTCCTTTACGTCATCCTGCGCGCGCAGTACTTTTGCTTGCAGCGTGTAATTCTTTTGCTTGTAGTGTGCACTTTTTTTACAGTAAGGTTCTTTTTTGTTTGCAGCGTGCGGGAATTTTGTTTGCAGCGTGTAATTCTTTTGCTTGTAGTGTGCACTTTTTTTACAGTAAGGTTCTTTCCTGTTTGCAGTGTGCGGGAGTTTTGTTTGCAGTGTGCAATTTTTTTCCTTGCAGTGTGCACATTTTTTTACAGTTTCCTTTTTGTTTGCAGCGTGCAGGAGTTGACGTTTTCGGCGTGTTCTTTATGTTTGCAAGGAATTCTTTTATTTGCAGTGTTTTCTCTTTGTTAAAGCGGTGAGGTGTCCCCTGTGGGCCACCGTAAATGGACGGTGTAGCATCGTCTCCCTAGGGTGTCAGGGAGTATGTTCCCCCAGGGAAATTTATAAAAAAAAAATTAATTATGCATCTGAGAAATTCAGGTGACGTCATTGGGATTCGAACCCATGACCTCTGCTATGTCTGTGCTGTACTATAAGTCATGAAGCCACTCAGTCGAGTCAGGTCAACTTGTTGGTCTCTTGTGTTCCTGTGAAAGAAATGATGAATGAAGTGCTCGTGAAGTGCGGTTTAACTCACTTGAATTTTTAAGGTGCATATACGAGACAATTGCCTAAATTGTGCAGCAAATACAAGGGCTCTACATTTCTTCGATTCATCTCTGAACCGAACTTTACAAGAGAACATAAGACGTGATTTGATTGCGCGAGGCTCAAGTTCTACTATCAAACTAGCTTTTTTTGAAACTTAGCGTAATGAACGTTCATGATATGAACATTATAAAAATGCAATAAAAAGGTGGGGTCACCGTGCTTGTTTACGCGTCAGCAGGCTCTTAAAATAGGGTATTTTTACTGGTTGTGCGTTAAAAGTTCGAATCAACTTCATACAGAGTTAAATCTTGGTTACTTGAAAGGCACAAAGTTTTCTCTTGAAAGTAAAGCCGTTTTTGATTGCTTGGTTGCGGGAATATTGCTC
Organism: Platygyra sinensis; assembly: GCA_019787425.1. Lineage (NCBI taxonomy): Eukaryota > Metazoa > Cnidaria > Anthozoa > Scleractinia > Merulinidae > Platygyra > Platygyra sinensis. Next base: position 15,851 of record JAHPZR010025048.1, read on the forward strand.
TTTTTCGGGCAGTTCCGTGGTTAAATTGAAGCCCTCACCTTGGCCAAAATACACCCAGTTGGGAACTATTTTCCAAAAAGGTGGTGTTCCAAAACCCTTTTTTTGCCCTTAAACTTACCAAAATTTCACTGAAATTTGGGTGTACCCCCGCATTAAGAAATTAGGTTTGTCATGCATTTCTCTAACTGTAAGTGGTCCCTTGGAGTTACAGTTTTAACGTGACTACTGCGAGGTGTAATTTCCTTGGCAAAACGAGAAAAATCGTAAAATGCATTGGGGAGAAGAATCCGAGAAACCGCCATCACTGTTGACAAAAACCGAAAACCAAAGACTAAATTGGAGAAAACCTCAAATCGCAAAAAGCGCGAAAACCGAAAAAACCACGATTTTAAGGTATCAGCGTACCCCTAAATCGAACATTTTGCAAAATTTTAGTTATTCATATTCCCAAGTACATCTCGTTGAGTTCTTTTAATTACAAAAAGTTCTGCGAAAAAAGGTTTCACGTAGACAAAGTTTAGCCTGCGTGGCAGGCGTCCGAAGAGGAGGGAAAAGGGAAAGACGAGCCAGTGGCGTGCGAGAAGATCGGACGCGGCCGAGGTTACGCACGCACTTGAGAAAATGGAGTGGCACTAGAGGAGGGGAGAGATAATTATGACGGCTCCTACAAAATTTATACGAACTTTAATTTGTTGCTGAATAAACAGAAGAAAAAGAAAACCCAATTGTATTCTCTTTCGCTTCGCTCAGTCGAATAGAAAACATTTCTAAAAACAACAAAACAATAAGGAAAAAACAGCCTCGAGTAAACTGGTCGGCGTCAAGTGGTGTGATATTCACAAGGAGTGGTATATAAAGGCCTAATTATCCCAGTGGAAACTAATACGAAGCAACCTAATCAAACGCCTAAAAGAAATACGTTTTTATGTCTAAGTTATATTTGCTTTCTATAAAAATCGATAAAAATGCTTAAATTATAAAATAAGAATTGTGAGAAAGAACAAATCTGTGTAAGTTAAGGCGTGCGAAGTTCACTGAAAAATTGGTGAGCTCTTGAAAACGCCAGCTTACCAGTCTAATTTTCAGCCTTTGTACTTTATAAATTTAGGATAGCCCCTATTCGAATGGGTTAAGACAGTAAGTTGGCTAGAGGAAAATACCAGAAAGAGCTGAGGAAAGCCTTAAACTAAGCAAATAAGTGCCTAGATCGATTATCTTAATTCTCCCGAATGAGATACTTTTTGACTGTGAAGTAGCCTCTTCCAGGCGTACAGTTAGTAACGGCACAGCGCAGGAAACAGCGCGCGAGAAAATAAAACAAGCGCTTCCTTTCGCCGCGCTTTTTTTTTTATTTTTTCGCGCGCTGTTTTCTGCACTGCGCCCTGACTAACTGAACGCCTGGAAGAGGCTAACAGTGAAATAAACTTTAATAATATTTTGTCGATAAAATACTCGCCTTTATCAAGCCAAAAAAGCCTTCAATTCCACCACTGATCTATCCTTTTACGTTATAGCGGCTAGTGAGCAACGATTTCTACCTCTGAGATCCTTCTGACAATGAAAATGTTGAAATTTCTTGCTTCGCGCTCGTCGCGTAAAAAAAAATTGAGGATCGCCGAACAGAAAACCGTCGAGAAACTGCGGGGAAACCGAATGCGGGATGGCTCGTCCGTTAGAGAAAAGTAACATCTATTTTGGAAAAGCCGTCAGGTAGCCCGAATTGCCTTCCTTACCGAGGGTTTTCCAACACACATTCGAACCGTAACGGGTCGTCAAACTTGTGACGATTATCTGGGGCTCGATAAACAACCAATACTGCTTACATTCCTTCTTTAAATAAAGCTCGACTTCAACCGATGACTCAACCCTTTATGCATCTGCGCCTACCTTAGCTGACGTATATTGTTCATTAACTTCATTCCAAGGGTTTAGACAAGGGATACGATGTTCTTAAGTATGTATGTGAAAGGGGTACAACTTCCAGTGGAAGGTATACTAAAGGGGTAAGGGGGTTGAATATGCGTTCAATGTGAACCTAGCATATGGCCTCGCTCTCCATGAGTTCTTCGTATCTCAGTAGATAGAGAGCCCGCCCGGTGTATGAGATTTCCGTACACTGCGTTATTTGCGACATTATAGTTCCGCCCTACCGTGATAGCAATGTTAAGGGCCTTTTTCGTTATACAATCTACATAAATAACAAACAAACTGTGGTTAAAAACATAACGAGACAACGCATGTTGTAAAATCCGTTTCATTTATGAACTTGACGTTTCGTATACTCCAACATACATCTTCAGAAGTAACGGTTACCTAAATTACAATAAATTTAAACACGAAAGCTAATACCAAATAAGGAAAGCAATGATATTGAAAAAGTAAATAAAAATAAACTGACCTAGTTAAGTCTGCTGGAAAAAATATAAATGGCTAGTAGAGAAGAAGTTCTTACTGCCAACATTTTCGTTAAGCGCTAGTTTTAAATCGCAAATCAACAAGGTTTCCTTAATTTGACAATGTATATCAGACTGTCTAGTAGCTGAAATGTCAAAGTGATCCCATTTAATCCTGTGGGACTCTGTGGCATGTTTGGGTCATATGATCAGCAATGGCAGAAGACTGATGGTCGTTACTCGTCAACGCTTTGAAATGTTCCGTTTTCCTGTCAAGTAATAGCCTGCATGGTAGGCGTCTGAGGCGTATTATAAAACATGGACTGGATTGGATTTGTTTAACATGGACTGGATTTGTAAAACATGGAAATGGACTGGATTTGTTTCGAATGTATATACAGCCTTTGTTCACTGGGATAGCTGTGAAAAGCGACACAACATCAAATGAAACTGGTTTCTATGTTTTTCAAATGGGCCGAGCCATGTGATACTTACAAGGGTTTTGCATGCCTCCCCTACATGAGCGGCCTAACTGAGCCTCTCACGAGATTACCATGATTACTCCGTAATAATGAAATCCGCGTTGTCTCATGCAAAGACTGTCCTTGGAACTACATAGGAGAAACCGGAAGATGCTTCCAAACCCGAAAAAAAGAACAACTACGAAATTTGAAGAACTATGCAAAGGGCTCAAATGTTGACCACTCTTTTGACTTTGATAACGCTTGTGTTATTGACAAAGGCAATTACCGCGTTCGAAAAACACTAGAATTCTGGCACACAGCAAAAACTGTCGACGCAGAAAATAACTCTAAACCACTGCCAAGGCAATACTCCATTTTATTGTAATTATGCGTCAGTCAATTCCAGCAGTGCCCATGCCCCCCCCCCCCGGGCCAACCCCCGTGCATTAGCATTTTTTGGAAAAAATGGGCAAATTCCCGGGGGTGGGGACACATGAGCTGTCAAAATGCCCCGGGGTGGAGACTAAGAAAGAGGGCAAATGCCCGGCCTCCGAGATCGTCGCCTTCCAACCCTTCTGCAGTTTTTATATTAATCGGTGAATTCGTAGTGCTCTGGAACCTACATCAAAGCCATTTAACAACAAAAAAGTCAGTAGGCCTTAGGAAATATTATAAAACTGTGCTGGGATTGCGGCGGATGTCCCACAGCCGCGAGGGATGATAGGCGCCTGTATTTGCACGCTACTTTTTCTTTGAAGAATCAAATGATGTTTCATCGCATTTTAAGCTCGCAAGATCTGTCTTGAAGATCGCATCATTTGAATCGCAAACCTTCAGTGTTTTAGCTCCTTTTTCCTGAATTTAAAGATTGCTTGGCTACTTTTAATTTGAATGCGAAATAGTCATGTTCACGCAGAGTTCACGTCAGTGATTGTTTTGTGACAACCAAAATATATTTATTTGCTTATAAGTAATGAAATATTTAAAATTGAGAAAACATATCTTCAAAAACATTGACAAGTTTTTCTAGTCTCTGACGGACAAGTCAGTCTTTAACAAAGGCTTCGTCCTTCCCAATAAACTCATCCATCTTTCGAAAACACGTGTGTCAAATGCCCGGGGGTCGCCCCGGGGAACGCTAATGCCCAGCCCCCGGGCTGCGATAAAATTGCGAATGCCCCACCCCGGGACTGACAAAATGAGCAAATGCCCCGCGGTTGCCTGGGGTGGGGATGGGCACCGCCGGAATTGATTGATGCATATAAAAATAGACCTTATTTACATTTCATGCTCATTTTTAACCTCCTTCTTCATACTTCTTTTTGTATTCTACTTTTACATGTTTCATTCGTTGAAGGCTATAGACTGAAAAATTGTCACGCACTTTGGTAAATATAACCTGCGTAGCCTGGAGGTTTGTAATTTGAGCCATTAAAAAACTGCCAAGCTACGCAGGCTAGCTGGAAGCGGCATGCGTATAGAATCCGTGGTGACGTCACATCAACGCGCGAAATTTCTGTTGAGTGGACAAAATCGAGTGCGCTCATTTGCGTGTAGCTATCCGGGCGTTTATTCCAGTGCAAATATCTCTTCTGCGAGCTTCAACCATTTGCAAATGGATTCAAAAGCCATGCCCAAGCCTAAAGCACCCGGGAAGAATCACACGCCATTTTGTCAAGGAGACTGCGATCTGTTGCATCACGATTTAGTGGCAGCGTTGTTTATGGACGGGCGTTGTATGAGTGCGAAAATCCAACGCCTTGGAGACTTGCCAACAGCGCTAAAGAAAGCCATAAAAACGGCGAAAGAGGACGGTTGGGACCAAGACAGCGAGATTCCGGATCCCTTAGAAGCAATGAGGAACCCGTTGCTCTTACTTGCTAGCGCTTTTGGAAAGGTCGCCATCATCGAAGGCCTCCTTCGGAACAACTTCAACCCGCGTGCTGTGAACAAACATGGCGAGACTGCGCTGCATTTCATGGTAATGTACTTGTATAAAGCAGCAGCGATTACTGGAGGTAAACTAATTCTTTGTAAAGACAGAGAGAACACATTTGAGCGCCTATTACATATCCTAAGCGATCACTATCCCAAGATCTTGGCGGCAAGAGACAATCATGGCCGCACCGCACTGCATGTGTCTGCTGCAAACATTTTGAGTCGATCGCGCAACGACAAGCGAAGGAATGTTTCGTTTCATCAATTTTGCTTGAAGAGCATGATTAAAAGGTTGCTGGAACTCGAAGATGATGCCATTTTTACCAGGGCAGAGATCACAGATGTCATCGAAACCGCCGAAGTGAGCAATGGCGACTCCATTCTGCATATGCTAGCTCAGGACAGCCCTTCTGGATTCGAAGTACTGAAATTCATCCAGAACATGTTGTTCCCTGGAAAAGCAATGCCCGGCAAAAAGAACAAGAAAAATGAAACAGTACTTTCCCTTGCATGGGAAACAGACCCAAGAAATGCTGTGAAAATCTTTTCAATTGGACCACAACAAGGTGAGAAAATCCAATGATCAAAAGAAATTCCTCACTTTAGAATGTTACCTTACAGATATTAGACTCAAGCTCACTTTATATTAGTATAGTTTATCACATGTTGGAGTGCAATTTGGAATAAATAAGCACAATTAAGGTGGCTCGATCGGATTTCTGAGTCACGATGCTGTTCAACTTTGAGCGACTAGAGCACCACCATTATCAATCCAACAGAAAATCAAACGTTAGTGGTGTGTTAGAGAAAGATGAAAGTTTAAAATGGAGTACATTTCACCAAGATCTGAGTTACCATAGCAACAAAATGACGCCATGCCCCATTTTACATAAGACCGACACAAGACTTCACTAAATGACATTCTGGTCTTAAATGAATCTTATAACATATAATTATCTCGAGTGAAAATCTCAGAGAAATCGCTCCGTTTGATTTTCAGAAACATTGGCGTGAATATCAACTGGTGTAGGCCGTTATTTTGCATTCTACCAAAAATTGCCTCTAAAATTCTTAAATTGGGTGGGAATTAAAAACCACTCGATGAATTTTTTTTATACTTAGCCCTCAATAGGATTAATCCATATTTAACATAATACCAGGGTTTCAAATAAATTGAAACACTTTAAGGCTGCTAATTTTCAGCGTCAACTCAGGAAAATATTGCGCTTATTTTCACTCGTGTTGTTTGTTGTCTTCATTATAATTTTCTTTTGTCTCGAATCACCATGCCATTGTACATTTCTGTATATCATGAATTCATAACACGCGCGATTACGCTGGCACTTTGAAAGAAAACCGCATCAACCTATACATTTTCTGAAAGCTTAATAGTTATAGAATACAATCATACGTTTGAAATTTTCTAAAAAGTTATTGTCGCAGTAATATAAAAAGAAATAACTAGAAACACTGCTTTGCTTAAACTGGTTCGCTTCCGCGCTTGAATCATCGGAGTGGCGCGATTAACATCGGAAATGCTTTCTCACACATCACCCTTAAAAAGGGTGTCTGCGATTTTCCAGATGTGGTTTGGTTTTTTTGCTACACCCTCCTAAAGGTTGATGTTCTGAACGCGGGTGTTTCCTTACACTAAAGAGGCTATAACTCTGAAACGGAAGCGAAATTAAACAAAGCCCGACACCCTTTTTTGAAGCAGGTAATAGGGAACATACCTGCCGATTTTTAGCCAATTCCGTTGGAAGACATGCGTAATCGAACTAAAAATGTTCATCCTTATATGCAGTTTTATTTTATCGAGAAAAAGACGAAAAACCTTTTGCGAGATCGGTATGATTAGGTGTTAAAAATCCCCTCCACGCTGACAGATGTCGGCATGGGACAGTTTACCAAAACAATGGGTCATGACAACTTGAAATAAACAGACGTCTACGTTGCAGTGAAATCATCCGAGAAGCGAAAGACTACATAGGTTTAAACAGGGTTGTGTTTAAACTGCTGTGATTATTTCGTCAGCGGCATTGGTATTATGTTGTTCGAGTTTAGACTTCGTTCTCCAGACATTTTCTGAAACCATATATGCCTCGACAGTCAGTCGTGAAGCCAAAAAGAGGAAATTTCGAGGTCTATATCGTCTACATCTACATCTGTGCTTGACTCGATCTCTCGCTGTGGAAGTTTCGGAATCGCGTCCGTTTTCCAGCAATATCGTGCGACTTGTTGTATTTTGACCTTTAGCTTCATTGGCGGGATTTGTGTCCTCGAGTTCCTTCAACCATTCTTCTAAGTTTAAAACAATGCGACCCACAGTCGCTCAGATCAGGAGCCAAAGATCTTGTTCGACGCTGAACTTGCTGGTTCCACCAGATTTTCGCCTCTTCGACTTCTTCAGAGACGAAAATGGGCAAGAAATTTCCTTGCAAGTTTTCGTCCTGACATAAAGAAAATTTGACAAGAACGAAAGCTTGACTTGCAAAGAAACAATCAGATCGAGAACGGTTCGCGTGCGCAAATAAAATATCACACCGCAATTCGCATTACATGTGACAACTGGCGGTGAATTTTAATTAGAGCTGTCAACACGCCGTAAGAGATTTAATGAGATTCAAAAACAGTTTTTCTCATTATCGTAAAAAGTAAAAAAGCTTTTTTCTCCATTCTTTCTGCAAATCATTTTTCTCAGTCTTCTCAATTTGAACAGCGAAAAAACGATTTTTCCCATTTTTCTTAAAAATCCACCTACCATGATACCTTAAAGACTGGACAACTTGATTCACATATCCTACCTTCAAGAGCCTGTAGCCCTAATCTACAGAGGAAAGATCAAACTCGTGTTGTGAAGAGCTTTCTCAGTCCGCCATAGTTGCAAAATGTCTTTGTGCTTTCGTTAGTAAATCGGAAAGACAAATGTGTGCTGAAGAGAACGTAGCCAAGACAAAAGCACTTGAAACAGCTCCCATTCACAAAATGAAATTTTAACGTGTATTCAATGAATTATTATAGTATTTATTTAGGGCAAAAAAGAAATAATTCTGTTTACGTTTCTCAAACCTTGTTACAAAGGCGCTAGAATATGACATTCCTCCTTTTACGGCTAAGAGGGGAACCTGGCTGAAGTTTGAAAAAGCTAAGAATTAGGCAGACTGGGCTGATAACTGCAGACCCGAATGAAAACAACAAACCTTAAAAATACAGAGTGCGAAGGTGTGAAAGGAAATCAGTTGTTTTTTTTTTCTTTATTATATTTATCATAATTTACACCAAACAAACAAAGATTTCAACGGGGCTATAAACGTGAAATTACACGACAGTGGCACGCTGGGTCTGGGTACGAGTAGAAATGTGTCAGGCGTTTCAAACTCTTCATTGCAACATAACAATGCTGCTCGTTCTTTAGTATCTTGATGTTCGCGTTTTCTGCAATAAAAGGACCTGCGAAGGAACTTAGATTATCATTTTTGTCAGGTGAGAAATATCTGAACAAAATATTTGTACTATTTTCAGGGTCTGAGAGCGATGAACTGTCACTGAATTATCGGTCAAAATGACCCCTGCAGAAGACCTTTTTCAAGTTCAACCCCCCCCCCTCCCTCCTGGATTTCCAGAGTATTTGACCCACCCTCCCGAGAGAATTTCCAGAATCCCATCCGTCGGGGGGGTGCGGATTTTTTCTGGAATAACCCATTACTTGATGTAAGTGAATATATGAAAAATCTTACATTTTAACTGTAGAGAAAGATATGAAGATATTATTGATCGTCACAGTTATACACACTGAAGTTAAACCCTGGGAAAAAAGTCAGGCTTACAGTCAAACTAAGTGAAGCATACATGTACCCCTCAAGATTGCATAAATAAACTGATTATTTGAAACTTGAACCCGCTAGTCGTTTCAAGAATGCACTAATGAATTGATTATTCAAATATTGAACTCGCTCGTGCTATCCAAGAATACGGCTAACGGGTTCCGTTTTCGAAAAATCAATTCACTATTGCGTTCTAGAAAAGACTAGTAGGTTTGAAACCTACTAGTCACAAAAGTGAATTGATTTTTCGAAAACGAAACCTGTTACCCATATTCTTCGATCAAGCGAGCAAGTTCAATATTCGAATAACCAATTCATTATTGCATTCTTGAAACGACTAGCGGGTTCAAGTTTCAAATAATCAGTTCATTAATGCAATCTTGAGGGGTACGCTTCACTTAGTTTGACTGTAATTGGGATTTGAACCTTTGCGACAATGGGTAAGCTATGGGGATAACACTGATGATCTATGATGTCTTCACATTACTTCATAATAATGCAATGTCATATCAACAGGGAATCATGATGAGTAAAACCGTTGACTTGGGGGTTGACAATGAAAAGTTTGTAATTAATGTCTTCGATATTTTCAGGAGAGAGTGCAACTCACAGCACAACACATTCATTAGAAACCCTGATCGGTAATGATGGAGAAGAATCAACCGAACTTGAGGGTTTGGACAAAATGGAGCCAGAGAGCAATTTCAGTGACAATGAAGAATATGCAAACCCTGCATCAGGCCAACCACAGTTGTTTGAAGATGACGATGTGCCCTATATCAGTCAGGTCTTTTCATTGTCAAATGAAAATTGTGTGGATTGTGAACAGACATGTGATTCCAACAAGCCAAAAGACCTGATCACACCAGGCACAGTTAAAGACGAGTCTTGTGCAGAGGTTATTCCCGCAAGCTTGAGCAATGTAAAAACTTGGTCTGATGCTGACAACTCCTTCCTAAAATTTGTCATCACTGAAGGGATTGCCTTGGATGCGCTCGCAAAACAGAACATTGTAGAGGTTGTACTGAAACAATACTCAGACAAGCTCAGTGAAGTAGAGGACACACTTCCAAAGTTGGGGCAGCTATTGAGTGAAGAAGAAATTGCACTTGGTCAGAAGAAAGAGGAACTTGCTTTGTTAAAGCAGGAGATCATAGCAAAGGAGAGGTCCCTTGAAGATCTGAAACAGAAAAAAGAACTGCTGTGTGAAGAAAGGAAGAAGCTTAAAAGAAAGGTTGCGCATTGTAATGCAACAGGACAGCTGCTGGAGATTAAGTCAAAAAAGTGTCGATCTCTGTAAATGGTCACACAGTCAGAGTAACAATGGAACTGTGACTGATAGAAAGCAGGACCCAATAACAGTCAGAAACATTTATTATTACATGGGTAAATTATGTTTTGTTCTTCAGTTGACCCAATAAGAGAAACATTTTATTAATATATGCTTAAATTATGTCTTGTTCTTCAGTTGTCAATTCAAAAAGAAGGAAAGAAAATGCATGTCACAAATAAACAGATCTCATTGTTGTGCTTTTCTTGTTAAAGGTTTGCTATCAACTTAGTCCTGTTGCTGTTCAATATAATACAAAAGAGAAGATTGGGACAGGTATTTTCAAAAGCTGTCTCTTTGTGAAAGTATCTATAAAGTTGTAGTATTTAACTTAACACAAGATGTACCAAGTCTTTTTTTGTAAAAGATGCTTTTATTCTTTTAAATAATGGAAGAGGGATGGGCATTACAGTTATTTAAATTAAGTAATGTTCACTGATATTTTGAAGAGAGATAATTTTATATCTATTAAGAAAACTTATCCTGTTGAAGTTTTTTTTTAACAAATCAAAGTAAAGGTTTTCTTTGGCTTGTTATTTGTAAAATGAAATAACAATATTCATATATCCAAGAAATGTGAAGTTCTTTTGAAAAATCACTTTTTGCCTAAGATTTACTAGCTTATTGTTGTATTGTAATACTTTTATATAGAGTAAACGCCTTTATTGGCTGAAGGAGGTTATTGTTTCATTTGTATCAGAATGTGCTTGCTCACATTTAAGAGGCAATCAATTAAATTCTAGTTTGCCTATGAAGTCTTCCAATTTTAATGCCAAGGATATAAGTGGGATGGTGTTATTTAACGGTTATCTAAATGGGGTCATTATCAATGGGGTTTGACTGCTTAAGGGCTGGCTGGGGACATTGTGTTTTGTTCCTGGGCATGCCGCTTTGCTCTCTCAATACCTAAAGTGTTGATTCTCCACCCAGGTATATGATTGAGTACCACTTTCAATATATTAAAATTCAGCTTGATAGTCAGGCCTAGAGGACAGAACAAAATAATTCAACAATAATAATTTAATTTGTCGTTCAATTATCTTTGTGTCCTCTAAGAATCACTGCCAAGCTCACCCTGGTGGGTGAGTTAACATTTTTCCTTCTAAACACTCCAGGTATGGTTGACCCGCCTACCTGGGTTTACTTGCTAATAGTTTCTAGATTCTTTGAGTGCAACCACATTCTGGTATTAGGTTGCCCCAGGTTGTATGGTTACTGGTATCTTACCTATGAAATTTTGGTTGTTAATCTAGGCTATCTTTTGCTCTCCAGCTAGTGTGAACCCGCTTGCTACCCTCCCTCGCTGTAAACAGGCCCTTCTTCAGTTATGCTCATTTGAGGGCAATGCTGTCAAGAATCATGACATTTAAATGATAACAAGCAAACGTTAACAAAATACAGACACTTTGAACTAAAAAGGGAAACAAAAAACTGTGTAATCCAGGAGAATAAATTTATGCTAAAGCTTTTAAACGATTTTATAGTCATACATATCACCTAGAGATCTGTGGCCAAGCCATTGTTAAAAATATCTTGAAGTTTTGTCTGAATGTCAGCTGGAATGTTCCAGTGTATTCGATTCCAAACAACTCTCTTTATTTTGATTGGACAAGAGTGTTATCAGTCCTGAAAGCGGTCTTGCAGCCTGTCACGTACCTTTAACCGTTTGCTTGCTAAAATTTCGTGACATAAAACAATTTGATTATCTTGCAGATTACGGGAAGAAATGTGGCCGAACCATTGTTGAAATAATCTTGCAGTTTTGAGTCGTTGTTACAGTACGATAACACACACCTCTCTTCGAAATTGGCTGGATTGTGATGAGTCTTAGTTCTAATTCTGTCACGCAAACTTTCGCGTGCCAAAGGTTCGTGACGTGCAGGGGTTGGCGGATCCTACTTTATAAAACCAACATCGACGCCCCTTTCTGATCAAAGTCCAAAAGACAATAATAAATAAGCTTGCGGACGTTTAATGCTAGCATCTATCATAATCAGTACATATTTTCATTTTAAACTGACAACTTTGTATAGCATAATCCGATTTCGAGTAACTAAAACTAGAACATCTCTGCACTGCAGACTGCTTGGTACAAAGAGGGAAAGTTTTCTTTCACCATTTTAAACTCAACGATGGCTATAACAACAAACTGAAGTATACTTTTCGCTTACCACTGAGTGACAGTATAAAATGGTTTTGGCAACAACTAAAAGCTAAACTAACCCCTCTGTAATATAATACTTTGAAATGCTAATACTTTTACTTTGCAAAATATTAAAAGATAATTACAGTCTCTACATAAAAACTCATTTAAATCCCATTCCTCTAAAGCTATAGACCACAATTCAGCCGCGGCTTTACATTGTAACCAGGTCAGTGATAAGCTATAATGGGGTGGGGCACTTAAACCTTTTCCTTCAACAAAAACATTAAGTCACGATTGCACAGAAGTACGTTTCCTAAACCAAACGAAGAAATTTAGAATCAAAAGGTGTAACAAAAATAAGAATGAATTTCTAAGAGTTTCACCCAAGCAGCATGGACTATAAATGGATCAACTTTTACGAGCTCTAAACAGAGGTAATATTGATGGCGTTCATGTTGAAGCAATGCCAGATATCTATTATCCATGCATTTACAAATAAAGCATGAAAACTTTGAGGTCACTGCTATGAGAGGTCCTACAACTATGAGATTTTATCTTGACTAGATCTATTGGCATTTTTAACATGTTTAAAGTGAAACGAGATACAAGAGAGTTTTCTCTTTAAAAAACCACAACGCAAAGCCTTGAATTTTTGTTCCCGGGTTCCTGGCACATCTAAATCATTGTACACGAGTTAAGTTCCTTGACTCATTACGAGCGAAGTTATTAAAGGATGCTTTTGTTGTAGCCCAAGTTGATATCAAGCATACAGGGGTTCGTTTTGCATGGTTGCCCTATCGTTGGGACATTTTGAAGATCTTTCAGGGGTGCGACATGCCGTCTCCATCTATGACATTTGAAAGAGATGGCTCTTCAGTAAAACACGCTTGGAACTTTATTCACAACATCTAATTTTCAAGTGCGTAATTCCCAGAAAATTTTTTGTGCGTTTTAATCTTGGTGATTACAGGAAAAAAAAAAACTATACACAAGTAGAGTTAATTCGCGGTTTCTTTGCCATTGCTTTAATCTCCAAAATCCTGATCCGAGGAACCGTTAATTTCACAACAAGGAGCCTACAAAGTTTTGATGACCGTATTAATCAGAGGTTTTGAATCGGATAAAGAGTCCTCTCTCTAGGTACTAGGTGAACTGAACAATACCATAAAGACAATTAATTTTGAAGAGCAAAAATTGAAGAACTTCCAACAAGCTCGTGGCTCAGGTACCAAAATCCATTAATCAATTCTCGTATAATCTGGTATTAAATTTCACGTCCTTAATTAGTTTGTGCTCTCTTTTTGTCCCGATACTTTCGTGATTTTTCCAGCGCGCGCGAAAAACGAGTGATTTCGGGCGACAATCAGTAAATTGTCTAAGGTAAGTTCATGAAATCTCATGTGCAGTTTTCAGTGGAAATCTTAAAGATTACTCTTGCAGGGAAATATCTATTTCATTAAATGATCCGTCACTGATAGTTCAATTTTCCTTGGCAGTATTAAAGCTGTTCATGTCAGTGTGTCGAACTGACAAATGGCAAAGTTAGCCTGTGATGTAGACGAGGCGAACAATCTCCTCAGAGCAACACTGCAGACACTGCAACAAAAAATGTCTCAGTTGCTGAGTCTTAAACCGATTTGATCAAATAACGAGGAAACACGGTGAGTTTGAAAGCGGTGTTACTGAACTTTTACGTTTCTTTTAAATTTAGAATTCTCGTTTGGATCGGAACTTTCAAACAAATTTTTACATTACGCATGGGTTTCGTAAGGAGTAATAGATCCTGGGTAAGTTTTGATACGATGCATGTTACATAAACAAAAGATATTTAATAACGTTATGAGGTTACGTAAGGTCATAAATTGTTTTTGGCGAGCATGAAACGATTTGCGACGTTTTTTAGTATTCATTTGCAATTAAAGAATGATACAAAATTGTAACAGTTTCTTGTTTGTTTACTGATCGCAATTACTTACAGTGAATGCCTCCTTTACTAAACCTAACCTTCCAAACTGTTCCATTTTGAAAGTCAGCAATGACACCGACTGACTAATCCTGACCTCACGAACAGCTTTGTTTGCTCTGTATTGTTTATTTAGTTTTGGTATCTTGGTTAATGTCTAAATGTTTGTTCATGTTGTCATAATCTTAGTCCGCTGAGGATTGTAGGGGGCGTACATCAGGTTAGAGCAATTCCGTCTTTGCTTATTCTATTACTTTTAAGATAAACATCAAAACTTGAAAGACCTTGAAAGTGTGTAAGTGTGCGTAAGTGTGCAGACTTTCCCGCAACTCAAGCTGCGAAAGCCGAGCTCGGAATGTTGAAAGTGTTTGCGACGCTCAAAAATTGAGGGTCGAACGAGAAGTGAACAACTTTTGTCTCGTAGCGTAGTATATCTCGACACCGACCGGAAAAGTAAACCTCTTTTTGCAAAGCTAGCTTTTACTACCTGTAGATATCATTGCATTATGATTTTTCTTCAATTGGAAAACAGGGTAGCACTTGGCAGATCGTCACACAAAGAAGAGTTGTGTGACATTGCACGACGACCCAAAGAACGCGAAGAAAGGAGATTACCCTTGGTGAATACGTCATGTTATGAACCTGTTCCGGCAAGTGCACATACGGAGCAAGAGGTCACAATTGTCCCACTGTTGCTGCAGTCTAAATTAAACATGGATACGTGCATAGCTGCAGAAAAGCAAAATCCTCATCATTTCCGCAAGTACCACACGCCTTTCTGTGAGGATGCATGTGTCATAAAACATCACGATTTGGTGGCAGCGTTATGCATTAACTGGCGTTATGTCAAAAGCTTCAGAATTCACCAGCCCGGGATATTACCACCCGTGTTGACGGAAGCCATTGAATCCACGAGGCTGTTGGGCTGGAATAAGGACAGCGTCGTCCCTGATCCATTGGAGGAGTTACGATGCCCGCTGCTCTACCTCACATGTGCATTTGGAAAGAGTGGAATCTTGGAGGGACTTCTTCGACTCGATTTTGATCCATGCGTGGTAAACCAACATGGCGAAACTGCTTTACACGGTGCTGCGCGGCATTTGTACAACACCGGAACGTCTTCGCGGAAAGAAGCGATTGGCAAGAATGTCAGCACTAAAAAAGGCAGAGAAGAAGTGTTTTTCAGCATAGTGTCTCTACTGACTAAATATCACCCCAGATTATTGGCCTTCAAGGACAATAGTGGTTTCACAGCGTTCCATTTGTGCGCTACGAAGATCACATACACTAACTCGAACAAAAGTGTAGCTTTTCATCAATTCTGTTTAAAAGTTTTGATCAAGCGATTGTTCGAACTTGAAGCTGCTTCCTTGTTGTCAAAAAATGATGTGATGGAAATTATTAAAACCCCAGACGATAATAACGGTGATTCTATTTTGCATATTCTGGCCCGAGACAAGAAGGATGGTTTTGAAGTCCTGAAATTCGTTCGCACCTTTGTACTATTGGGTACAGGGACTGAATTGCCAAATGAGAAAAACCGGAAAAATGAAACATTGTGGTTTCGAATCGCCTTTAGCCAGGACGGTGCGCGATGGCGCTGAGGAAATATTTCCCGTGCTTAAACATGCGCGGCACAGCTGTCAACCCTTACTTGATTGGCGATATCAAGGTTAGTGTAGGTATCCGTTAAGTAAATATCGTTGATATTTAAAGAACATCCGTGATAACTTTCTAAGATGCCTAGTAAGGACAAGTAAGGGTTTCGTGTAATAATGAGTCTGACTTAGTTCATTCCCGATCCCGAGCTGTTGGTTTCCTCATTTTCTGTACGTACTTGATGCACAAGCTTTTACCATGGTAAACGGTACGGAGATGAAACCGTCTGGCGCGGAAGCATTCCGTGACTACTCAAGGTCACGACCTCCGCCCCTTCTAAGACAAACAAAGAACAAAAGTGAAAACGGGAAAAAAGGGAGAAGGGCCTAGGAAATTTAGCCATGTGCCCCGTAAGCAATAGGTCTCCCGACGGAATAAAAAAGAGGGCCTGCCAGCTGCAGAAGAAAATGTTCCATCAACACTCTAATAATGTCTCTTATTTCTTATGTAGATCCTTCCAACTAACCGCACAACCCGATATGTTACGACGAACTGGGGTCCATGTGGGAAAAATCGACACCAGCATACCACAAGGTATACCACAACTTTAAAGAATGACAGTTTTCCCGCAGGACGCGCATTCGCGGAGGTTAATGTCACCCCTTCGAACCCGAGTTTTGAATCCACGCTGTACCCCTCGTTGTGTCCTCATAAAGACTATAGGATGCCGACGATTATCAGCACGTTCGTCGTCTGGCCGGGCTGAAGCAACTTGCGAAGAGAGCAAGTCAAGAAATCTTCTAAAACAGAATGTTGTAGAAGAAACCTCAAAATTACATCAAGCAAACGTGATGAACGCTGAAGCATATTGAAAGTTGCGACCGCTGATCACAGGTCGGACTGGATGTGAGGCCACACCACTGGATGAAGTTAGCCACATCAGCTTGCCGTCGAGAATGTGGGGAAACCTTCAGCACATCTTTTCAAGTGAAG
>JAHPZR010025048.1:37500-40415 GCA_019787425.1 Platygyra sinensis
TATTGAATGTCGATGCTTAAAAATATGTTTACCGTATCACACAGCCCTTTCATTGCGCTAATTAAAGTTCTGAAAATAATTACGACGAGATTTTTTGTCGTAAATGTATAGCCTTTTCCTTACATGCTAAGACCTGCACAATGCACTGGAAGCATTTCAGGCATTCTGTACATTCTTTTGTGGCTTGATTACACTGGAATTTTAAATATTGAAATACATGAAATATCCAATTACGTCCTCTCTCGAGCAAAATAATTTATATTGTGATTAATCAACAGTTTTTCTAATCTTCACTGTAGTTATACGACAAAAACATACCTGATGATAATCACTAACATTCGAGTACTCAAGAAACTATTTTGGTAACGACGGCACTGACAAATGAATTCAAAGAATGCGAACAAACGTGAGAACCGCAACGGAAATATGCATTCTTAACATTCCCGCAATCGATCAGTGCAGAATTCCGAGAGCCCGATCCCTGTAGTTTCGACAATTCTATCAACCCTCGAATAGTTTTTCTGTGATATAAATGTTCGAAGAGATGATTAATTAACGCACTTTTGAAAGATGTGACTTAGCTGCAAGATTCGACGAGGTCACACAATATCATATCACGCTGGGAAGGTCACGCCAGACTGAAAGTAACTCTGCTGCCGGAAAGCGGATGATACCATCGAGGTGTTCGTCGCTTTTTGAATTGATCGTATATATAAAGCCTTCATCTACGTGGTTTATATATGACAGATCGATGGAAAAAGTGAGTTATCACACGCCTTTCTGCTCAGGTCGACCAAACTCTTGCAGTGTGAGTCATCACGATTTAGTGAACATTTTATGCTCTGATTTCGACAATTCCTCAGGTGACTTGTCAGTGGAAATGAAACAGTGCATCGAAATAGCCAAAACATTTGGCTGGGACCAAAACAGTAACGTTCCTGATCCTTTAAAAGAGTTAAACTGTCCGCTGCTTTACTTGGCTAGTGCGTTTGGAAAGACAGGTATTGTGGAGGGACTTCTTCGGAACGGTTTCAACCCTGGCGCTGTGACTGAACACGGCGAAACAGCTTTGCATGCTGCGGTAAAGCACTTGCACATGTATAATAATCAGATCGGGAAAGCCTTCAGGAAAAAGGAAGACGTTTTTCAGCGTATTTTACTTACGCTAAGCGCTGCTAATCCTAAGATCTTCGCGGCTCGAGATAACAAAGGTCGTACAGCCCTACATCTGACAGCCATTGCAAGCTTGGACCGCAGTGGTTTCGCTGACTGGAACAAACGGCCAGCTCTCTTTTCTCGATTCTGTTTGAGGGCTATGATAAAACGCCTCATGGAGCTTGAAGATGCAGCTGTTCTATCCAGAGATGAGGTTTTATACATCGTCAGAACTCCTGAACGTCGAAATGGTGATTCCGTTTTGCACATTTTGGCCGGCGATACCGAGTTTGGATTTGAGACATTGAAATACATCTTAGACTTGTTTCTTCCTGGAAAACTGCCGGACGAAAAAAATAACGAAGGCAAAAGCGTTTTTTCCATCGCCTGGGACCTTGACTCAGAAAAAGCGTTGATGTTATTTTTTTCAGGACCTTTGCACAGTCTTGAGCAAGGTAAGAAGTAATTCTAAATTAATATTTAGGAATAAGCCTTATCACGGTTTTCGGCGCCATCTTGACGGGTAGGCAAAGCTGTCAGATATTACAGTGTTTTTTTTTTTATCGCAACCTCCGATTCCCATACAAACACTCTAATTTCTGACCGCTTTGCCTACCCGTTAAAATGGCGCCGAAAAACCGTGATACGGCCTATTGTTCTTTCAACGCCACACTTTTGTTTTGTTTTGTGCGACATTGCCTGGTGGCTCAGCCAGTAGTTGGCTGCCTCGTCCCCAGGCGCTATCAGCATTGTTTCTTCACGGACAAGTAGCGCAGTGCTTGATCGTTATTTTGTGCGCAGCCGTGCGCAGCTCAACGCAACAGGCCTCGCGTCAACCTCGTTCCCAGGGCCTCTCTTCTCGCTCCAGGGGACAGTAAGATGAGAAACTCTGGGAACGAGGTTGGCCTCGCGTACCACGATCAAATCAAGGAACATAGATCTACTAAATATGCAAGGAGAGATACAGAAAGTCCGGTTACCTTTTGCCTCGGTGTCAAAACGAGTCTGCGAGCCACCATTCATATGAGCATGATATGAGTCATTTAGAAAACAGTCCTAAGAAAGCACGCGCGCTGATTGGTTGAAAATCGTGTTTGTATAACTCGATGGAGACACAGAACTAGCGCGCGCTGTTGACGTAGTGATGGCGCGAGCAAAGAGAATTTACATTTCGATAATCAAAGTTAACAAGTTGTTTTCCTTTTTCTCGTCGTGGTGTTTTCTAAAAGAAATAGAAAACATGTACATCGTGTTTCTATCGAGTTATACAAACACTCGTGAAAGTTTGGGAGAACTCGAAAAAGCTGTGGAAACACTCGCCTGCGGCTCGTGTTCCCACAGCATTTCTCGTTCTCCCAAACTTCCACTCGTGTTTGTATAACTCGATACAAACACGGTACATGTTTTCTATTTCTTAAATGAAAATGTGTTCCGCCTACACGTTCATTTTCATGCAAATGAACTCTGCTTCCATATGAAGAGTTTGCATGGGGACTCGTTTTGAAACAGAGGCGCAAGGTAACACTACACTATCTAATCAAACAACGTTATGGCTTTTTTGGCTTTTACAGGAACAAGCTCCCCTTCTGATGCACAATCTAGGGGAAAGCCAGCCATTAATAATTCCAAGGAGCAAAACCAAATAGTAATCAATATCGATATAATGGAAACAGATGGCAATCAGTCTGGTGTCCCTCAAGGTTCCACTGCCACAGGAAGCCCAGTCCCTAAAGTAGTTGTCACGTCATTCGACCCTAATG
>JAHPZR010025049.1:0-38999 GCA_019787425.1 Platygyra sinensis
CACCACTTCAAGCTGTTGGAAGGTGAGGTGTGTGTTTCCTAGCGTTTTGTACGCCGTTTTCTTGACTTCCTTGATAAGCCTTTCGTACATGCCTCCCCACCATGGAGACTTGGAGAGGTTAAACTGCCATGTAATCTCTTGCTGTGCGAGATAATTTTGCAACTTCTCACTTTTGCGAATCCTTTTGATCCATGTTGCCGTTGCCTTGAATGTCGCAGCGTTGTCTGAGACAATCTTCTCTGGTCTCGTTCGTCTTGTTATGAAGGCATTTAGCTTCCTTTGGAATTCTTCGGCTGTCTGGCTTCTGGTAAGTTCCAGGTGAACTGCTCTCGATGTGGCACATGTGAAGATTAGTACATACGCCTTCTCCTCTTTCGTCTTTCCTTCTTTGCACTTCAGCGGTCCTGCAAAGTCTACACCCACGTGCTGGAAAGGGCGACTGACGTTAGTACGAAACTCCGGAAGGGCTGAAGTGGTTGGCGCTCCGTACGGTTTGGCGGCGAACACCTTGCATACGTTGCAGTCGCGAATCTCCTTCTTTACCAGGGTACGGAGTCGTGGTATCCACCATTCTTCCCTCAAGGTCGCCATTGTGTTGGCCACACCCAAGTGTTGTATTTGGGTATGAACGTGCTGGATTAGCTTCCGAGTGAAACTGCGTATCTTCCAGATAGACTGGGTTGTACCCCTGGATTCTCCCCTTGCACTTGAGGAGGTTCGTCTCCTTGTCCTTGACTAACTCCCATCCAGGCTTCTTTAAGTCATCCGGTATTCCCTTCTGTGCTCTCTCCGCCCAGCGTCGTTTGGCTTCTGCGAGTTCTTCGGTACTCAATGGGCCTGATATCTTCTTTCTCTTCTTTGATTGGGCGTGGCTGTTGGTGCTGACCTCAGGGCCCAAGCAGTAATCCGTAGTGCTCTCCAATACGTGTTTCGCGAGAGTAGTTTCCAGTATTGTCCCCACCACGACGCGGCTGTAAAGGCGGTCCTCTGTACATGCACCGTCCATTGATACTAGTTTCGCGAGGTAGTGAGGTGGTGCGCTTGCATCAAACACCATTCCTGACCTTGGTTGTAGCCGCCGTCCCTCTCTGAGTTACTGGCGTTTGTGAGGCAGGTAGAACACTCGGGTCCCTGTTGGGTGATCGGGGAACCTTTTCAATGACTCCGGTTTCTTCCTGGTTAGCCACAATCTTCTCGTACTCTTCCTTCAGTTTCATGTTCTGCTCCAGCTTCTTCTCTACTCTTTGTAGGCGTTGTCTGCTCTGCATCTCATTTGTCTCTGCTAGTTTCCGGCCTGGTATCCAAGGAACATTCACTTCGTACCTCCCATCGGCGTTTCTTGAAATGTTCTCATTAAACTCTGTGTGTACGTCCAGCTGGAAGCTCTCTCCCCGGTCCTCCACTCCCAACACGTCCAGGCTGTACAAACGCTCATAATCGCTCGCTTCTCTTGTGTACAGGCAGCCATCTGTTGCACGATCACCGCCATGAATGACCCAACCAAAGGTCGTCCCCTCGACTATCGGCTCCCCAGGTTTCCCTTTGAACACATCTTCTGTCCTAATTCGGCAGTACGTACTGTCTCCCAGGATCAAATGGATTGTGTAATCTCAAAAGAAGCCCAAAATTAAATTTTGGACACCACAATTTTAAAACTGTTATTCCGTCTAATTCAAAATTGG
Organism: Platygyra sinensis; assembly: GCA_019787425.1. NCBI lineage: Eukaryota > Metazoa > Cnidaria > Anthozoa > Scleractinia > Merulinidae > Platygyra > Platygyra sinensis. The sequence continues at coordinate 1,683 of JAHPZR010025049.1, forward strand.
TGAGAAACACAAAACTTTGCAGATGACTATATGGCCTCCTTCATAAGGTCAGCAAAATGAATTTTTTTAATCAATTATTCACTTCACTGTCTTAATACTACCATCATTTGCGGCATTTTTGAGTATTTTTGGCTTGAAATAATATGGCTAAAAAGCATGCAGCCATAGCCAAGAGTGGTAGTTGTTGGAAGCAGTAGACAAAATTTCTTAGATACAGTAGAATATGACACCACAAAAACACAGCATGATTGCTGAGTGCTGTTTAAATTGAAGGGTTCAGTGGAAAAAGGGCGTTGGGGTTTTTACTCAAAAGTGAACTTTGTCAAAAATGCTCCAAATTTTGCATGCATTTTTATTTAGAGTGTGTGAAACAATGTTCTGTGTGTTTTCTTGCTTAAGTTTGCTTCGTTTTATTACGTACATGTATGCAGAAAACCTGTGTTTGTTGTCACGTCAGCACGTGACCGCAAAGACGGGAATTTCACTTAAAATCCAGCAAAATATCAATCTTTTGCAACGTGTAACCTTAAAGTGCATATGAAGTGAAAAATAATTTCTGCTTATTTGAAAGTCCTTCCAAAATACAGAATGGCGTTTTTCTTTTTGAAATATCTTTTTTCGTTTCAGAGATATTAACGTTTTTCTATTATGCAAATTAGATCAGTGATGACGTCATATTGTTTGCAGCTAAAAATTGTAAAATACTGAATAAACAATATCTCTAGAAATATTAAAACAATGTCCTTGAAACTTGGCAACATAATTGTCCATCACAAAAGAAACAAACTGACACCCTTAGTGCTGTTGCCATAACAACTCTTTCGGCTCCAGTCTCTTTTTGTCGAAAAAACGAATCCACCATTTTCAACCTCTTAAGTGAGAGAAGGGGTCCTACATGGAACATACATAGTTCCCATGTTGTCGTAACTCCCAACGATAGATTGTGTAGGGTAGATGGATCTTGTTTTCAGACAAAAACTGGGATTTTCAGTTTTTATTAAAACAACACCAGTGGTAAAACTGTTGTCATGGCAACGGTGCTAAGGGTGTCATTTTGTTTCTTTTGTGATGCACATTTATGGTGCCAAGTTTCAAGAACACTGCTTTGATATTTCTAGAGATATTGTTTATTCAGTATTTTACAATTTTTAGCTGCAAACAATATGACGTCATCACTGATCTAATTTGCATAATAGAAAAATGTTAATATCTCTTAAACGAAACAATTTATTTCAAAAAGAAAAAGCCATTCTTCTGCATTTTGAAAGGTCTTTCAAATAAGCAGAAATTATTTTTCACTTCATATGCACTTTAAGAATGTTGATTTCAGGCTTTTAAAACTATTAAAATTCTGATTTCACGTTATCGTGTGACCACAAACAAATTAATTTCACTCAAATTACAGCCAAATGTTAACTTTACATGATTTCATGTTAAAGCATGACAGCAAGGATGTTGATTTCACTTAGAAACTAGCAAAATGTCCATTTCATGTAGTAGGTAAGCTCAAAAACGGTGATTTCAGACCTAGGTAGGTTGAAATGTTGATTTCACGTTAAAGCGTGACAGCAAGGATGTTGATTCCACTTACAAACAAGCAAAATGTCTATTTCATGCAGTGTGTAAGCTCAAAAACGGGGATTTCAGGGCTAAATAGGTTAAAATGTTGGTTTCACGTTAAGACGTGACAGTAAGGATGTTGATTTCACTTAAAAACAAGCAAAATCTTCATTTCACACAGCGTGTCAAGTCAAAAACGTTGATTTCAGGCTCTCACGCAGCAGGTAAGCTCAAAAGCATCGATTTCAGGCCTAAATAGTTTAAAATGTTGATTTCATGTTAACGCGTGACAGTAAGGATGTTGATTTCACTTAAACACAAGCAAAATGTCCATTTCACACAGGGAATACAGTATCGCACAGAAGTAACCTAACAGAAAAATCAACACGGAATGCGTTCTTGGAGCATTCCAATTAGAGTTCCTTTGGCATTCCCCTAATAGTCTGGAACGCAAAAGAGAACGTGTTCTAAAGAAAATTTCAGAACGCGAAGGAACGCAGGAGCGCGTTCTGAATTTTCTTTACAATTTTCAGTAGAACGCATTCTCGTTAGTTACTGATAGCTGTTCTTTACTTCAAGCTCCAAGCTCTTTCATCCAGAGCTTTTTAAGAATAAACATCGGCCCTCTGGCAGCTCTTCCATACAGCAACTCAAACAGCAAAAAACCTGGTAGACTCCTGGGGAACTTCACGATATGCAAACTGACCGGAAACTAGAGTTACAATATTGACCGGAAGAGACATTTCGTGACGATTGCATTATTCAGTTATTTAGTGATTTATTTTGATTGACAGTTGTAATCGGAGAGAGTTGTTTTTTGATCATTGCACAATGTAAAATCGGATATAAAAAGATCGAGGAGTGGACATCGACATTAAAGAGGTTAAAAAGAACATATAAGTGGTGTGGAATCAGTGGAATCAATCGTGAGTGAGAGTGTACCGCGTACAGTTTCGGTACATTTGTGGTGTCGGGACCAGGATCAGGGAAACAGCGGAGACGACAACGACACAGGAATTTGCAGCGTGGCTGGGACATTGAGACGATTGCGCCATGACAGAAGGAGAGGGACTTTCAGAGGCGATGGAACGCTTCGAAAGAAACATTGAGAGGGAGGTAACGAAATTAAAGTACTATCTAGAGCTGGCTGACGAACTTATAGAGCAAAACGATTACGTAGAAATGGAAATTGCCGTAAAACAAGGAACACAAATTATCGACAAGATCACGGATCTTATTTCACAACTGGAAGGAATGAAGCTAGACTCGGGTGTTTCACCGCGAGATGTCCGACAGTGGAAAAAGGACAAGAAGAACGAGTTCTCTCCTCTCGTCCAGGAGAAAATCAAGCTTTCCGAGACACTTTCAGCAAAACAGAAACAGGAGGAAGACGAAATCGAGCGAGCGAATTGGGAGACACGACGGGAGCGCGAGGAACGCGTGACAAGAGAGAAACAAGAGCAAGAAAAGCAATTCTGGGAGGAGAAATTCAGGGCCAAATTACGCGTAGCAGAACAGAAGTTGGAAATGGAAACAGCGGCCAAGGCGACCCACGCAAAACTCCCCAAGTTGAAGATTACGCCATTCAAAAGAACGCCCACCGACTGGGTGCGTTTCGAAAACATGTTCGTCACGCAAGTTCATGACAAGCCAATCACTCCAGAAGAAAAATTCGGCTATCTGTTAGAGATGGTAACCCCAACAGTGCGTGGAAAAATTGGAAATCTAAAATCCAGCGAGATCGGCTACAAAATAGCGTGGGAGCAATTAAAGACAGAGTATGGCCAAAACAAGCTAGTTGTCAATGCGCACGTGCAAGAAATTGTGAATCTTCCAAGCGTTAGAGGAACACACTTCATCAGAATTCAGGAATTTTACGAAAATCTCAGCAAAAACTACGACGCGTTGGTAACTATGGGTGAAGCAGATATGTTACAAGGATTCGTAATCTCTACACTAAACAAATTACCGCACGTGAAGCCTGACCTGGTACGGACTGACGATAATTGGGAGAGTTGGAGAATGGAGCACTTGATTAACAACCTTCAGGGATGGCTGAAGAGGAACAGAATGGAGGAGCAGCCTGGAACAGTCCGAGAAAACCACAAGAGGGAGAGACTCTGGTATGCTGCAGAAGGAGAGGAGAAACAGCCATCAGATACAACGAACTCCACACCCATCTGCCTCTACTGCCAAAAGGGCCACTGGGGAGACCGCTGCGAAACGTACAAGACACTGGAGAGCAGGAGGAAGTTTCTCACGGATGACCGATTGTGCTACAACTGTGGAAGAGGGGGGCACATTGGCCATCATTGCCGAAGCCGTGGCTGTTTTAATTGCAAAGGGAGACACCATACAAGCATCTGCGACAGAAAGGAGAATCCTGTTCTCACTGTGTACACGCCATCTGCCGAGGAGACACTCCCAGCTATCATCCCCGTTAAGATCAATGGAACCACACTATGGGCGTACCTTGACACAGGATCTGGCAGGAACTTTATCTCAGAAGAGGCAATAAAAAAGCTTCAGCTAAACCCAGTACGTCACGAAACTCAACAAATTGTAACCTTGAGTGGAACACAGAAACAGTCCATGCCTATTTTTGACCTAACAATAGATTCAGTGGATGGACAGGCGAGAGAGCGGATCGAAGTCACTGGAGCTAAGATGGCAGACTTCATGACCATCCGGAGACCAAACCTTAGCACCCTGAAATGGAAGTACGAGCACACAAAGGACAAACGATTTTACAAGAACACGGGAGATGACTACACAATCCATTTGATCCTGGGAGACAGTACGTACTGCCGAATTAGGACAGAAGATGTGTTCAAAGGGAAACCTGGGGAGCCGATAGTCGAGGGGACGACCTTTGGTTGGGTCATTCATGGCGGTGATCGTGCAACAGATGGCTGCCTGTACACAAGAGAAGCGAGCGATTATGAGCGTTTGTACAGCCTGGACGTGTTGGGAGTGGAGGACCGGGGAGAGAGCTCCCAGCTGGACGTACACACAGAGTTTAATGAGAACATTTCAAGAAACGCCGATGGGAGGTACGAAGTGAATGTTCCTTGGATACGAGGCCGGAAACTAGCAGAGACAAATGAGATGCAGAGCAGACAATGGCTACAAAGAGTAGAGAAGAAGCTGGTGCAGAACATGAAACTGAAGGAAGAGTACGAGAAGATTGTGGCTAACCAGGAAGAAACCGGAGTCATTGAAAAGGTTCCCGATCACCCAACAGGGACCCGAGTGTTCTACATACCTCACAAACCAGTAATCAGAGAGGACGCAGCTACAACAAAGGTCAGGATGGTGTTTGATGCAAGCGCAAAACCTCACTACCTCGCGAACAGTATCAATGACTGCATGTACAGAGGACCGCCTTTACAGCCGCTCATGTGGGACATACTGATTACAGCGAGAATGTCGACGGATATCCTACTCGGGGACATAGAAAAGGCGTTTCTTCAAGTTGGAATAAAGGAAGAAGATAGGGATGCATTTCGCTTCCTATTCAAGAAAGATGGAAAAGAAGAACACTTCCGGTTCACGCGAGTAAACCGGAATCGTAAATTCGGAATCGAATGGAAATATTGCCCTACAGAACGAAACCTTGCTGATCTAGGAAGTAGAGGCGCACCCTTAAACAAGATGGGAGAGAACGAATGGTACGAGGGACCAACCTGGCTACTGACAAAGGAGGACTGGCCACCCCAGCCAATCATTAGATGCACACCTAAGAATCAAGAGGAAGAGAAGCCACTGAAGGAAATTGTTGCTTACACAAGAGAGGAAGTGCAAACCAAGACCAAGGAACTGGAAGAGGGTAGCACAGAGAACCAAGAGACAGATGAGTGGGACGAACTACTCTCGCGAAACACGTATTGGAGAGCACTACGGATTACTGCTTGGGCCCTGAGGTTCACCACCAACAGCCACGCCCAATCAAAGAAGAGAAAGAAGATATCAGGCCCATTGAGTACCGAAGAACTCGCAGAAGCCAAACGACGCTGGGCGGAGAGAGCACAGAAGGGAATACCGGATGACTTAAAGAAGCCTGGATGGGAGTTAGTCAAGGACAAGGAGATGAACCTCCTCAAGTGCAAGGGGAGAATCCAGGGGTACAACCCAGTCTATCTGGAAGATACGCAGTTCACTCGGAAGCTAATCCGGCACGTTCATACCCAAATACAACACTTGGGTGTGGCCAACACAATGGCGACCTTGAGGGAAAAATGGTGGATACCACGACTCCGTACCCTGGTAAAGAAGGAGATTCGCGACTGCAACGTATGCAAGGTGTTCGCCGCCAAACCGTACGGAGCGCCAACCACTTCAGCCCTTCCAGAGTTTCGTACTAACGTCAGTCGCCCTTTCCAGTACGTGGGTGTAGACTTTGCAGGACCGCTGAAGTGCAAAGAAGGAAAGACGAAAGAGGAGAAGGCGTATGTACTAATCTTCACATGTGCCACATCGAGAGCAGTTCACCTGGAACTTACCAGAAGCCAGACAGCCGAAGAATTCCAAAGGAAGCTAAATGCCTTCATAACAAGACGAACGAGACCAGAGAAGATTGTCTCAGACAACGCTGCGACATTCAAGGCAATGGCAACATGGATCAAAAGGATTCGCAAAAGTGAGAAGTTGCAAAATTATCTCGCACAGCAAGAGATTACATGGCAGTTTAACCTCTCCAAGTCTCCATGGTGGGGAGGCATGTACGAAAGGCTTATCAAGGAAGTCAAGAAAACGGCGTACAAAACGCTAGGAAACACACACCTCACCTTCCAACAGCTTGAAGTGGTGATTATGGACATCGAGAAACACCTCGACAATCGACCCCTGACGTACGTGGAGAGTGATGAGGGCGAACCACAAACCTTGACGCCAAACATACTCATGTGGGGCCAAAACGCTTATGACTTGGAGGATATTGAGGTTGACGAGGAGGAAGTCACCAAGCTACACAGACGCCTAAAGAATGCCAGAGAACATGCGTGGAGCCGTTGGCAGAACGAGTATGTCCACAGTTTGATGGAAGCACACAGAGTAAACAGGAGGGACAAGCAACAAATGCCGGAGATAGGGGAGATTGTCCTAGTGGTAGGAGAGAGCAGAAACCGAGGGGAGTGGAAGAAAGGCAAAGTGGTCCAACTAGTCAAGGGGAGAGATGGTGTTGTGAGGGGAGTCGTCTTACTACAAAACGGAAACAGAATCCGATGCCCACTTCAGCTCGCGAAGGAACGCAGGAGCGCGTTCTGAATTTTCTTTACAATTTTCAGTAGAACGCATTCTCGTTAGTTACTGATAGCTGTTCTTTACTTCAAGCTCCAAGCTCTTTCATCCAGAGCTTTTTAAGAATAAACATCGGCCCTCTGGCAGCTCTTCCATACAGCAACTCAAACAGCAAAAAACCTGGTAGACTCCTGGGGAACTTCACGATATGCAAACTGACCGGAAACTAGAGTTACAATATTGACCGGAAGAGACATTTCGTGACGATTGCGTTATTCAGTTATTTAGTGATTTATTTTGATTGACAGTTGTAATGGGAGAGAGTTGTTTTTTGATCATTGCACAATGTAAAATCGGATATAAAAAGATCGAGGAGTGGACATCGACATTAAAGAGGTTAAAAAGAACATATAAGTGGTGTGGAATCAGTGGAATCAATCGTGAGTGAGAGTGTACTGCGTACAGTTTCGGTACACAAACAATAATGAGTTGATGAAGCGGTGCCACTGCCTTGGCTGTTCACTGCACAATCTCTCCATGCTGTTGATAGTTCCAGTAAATTTTTCTGTCAGGCCATCACACATAGGATGATAAGGAGTCGTAGTGAGCTGTTAAATGCTCAAAAGCCGTGTTACTTTCTTCATACACTCAGATATAAACTGCGTACCAAGGTCACTCAAGATCTCTTCAGGCACTCCCAAACAACTAAAGATATCCACCAATGCTTCTGCCACAGTCTCAGTATCAATGTTCTTAAGCGGGACAACCAACGTGAATATATATCTGTGACCGTTTTCACTCGGGACCATTAGGTCCAACCAGGTCAATTATTACTCTCTTAAACAGTTTGTCAATTAATGGGATCTTTGCCAGTGGAACCTTCGGTGCTGAACCCTTGTCAACTGTCTTCTGACTTACATCCCAATAGTGAGCCACGTCTCCTTGAATACCTGGCCAATAGAATGCACTTTGAATGTTATCAGCCATTTTCTTTATTCCCATGTGACCTCCCATGATCGATGTATGAGCTAGTTCCATTATTCGGTTTCCCAACTGCACAGGAACCATGACTTGCTTCAGAGGTTTACCTCCGTTCACATAAGGGTGCTTGTAGACACAGTACAGAACTTCACCTTTTACTTCAAATGAATTCTCAGCCTGACCTATGTAGTTTCTGGAGAGGCATAGACATCCTGCCAACAAGATACATTAATCCAATACAACTTTGATCAAGGAAATGAAGCAAGGAAGCTAGGACATATTTACTGTTCGTTTGAAGTCAACATTGAAAATGTGAATTATGGGAATAGACTTTTCTTTCTATTGCACTCGTCTTATACTTCAAAAATATTTAACATTATGGTGATGGTTGTTCGAGACAATTTCCCCCATGGCAAAAGCTATACAATTGGCTAAGATTTTAATTTTTGGACCAGGTCCCTCCTCTCTCCTGTTCCAGCTTAACTGGAGTGTCTAACAATTTCTTGTTCTAGAGTGCTAATCAGGCCTTCTGAGGCACTAAAAAGTGATTCCAGGCTTTGTTGAAAGCTTGTTTCTTCTTGAATGCCACCTCCCTTGCCTTGGATGATTTTAATGAAAGTAGCCATTCCTTTTATTCCACCTCCACCAAAATTACTTGGCATTTTTTTGCTCTCTAGGTACGCTAGGCCAATTGTTGATTTTAGCATGCCCAGTTCATCCAATCCACTGACCATTGTCTCAGCTTGTTTTTTCCAAGCTTTTGCCATATCCAGTTCTTTAGCCTTGCTATTAAAACACAAAAAGTTCATTATAAGCAAGGAGCCAGTTTGATAACTACTGCTACCAACTCCTACAATTGGGGGTGGGGAGTACTCTGTGTACAGCATTTTACCACTACGCCTTACAGCAACAAATTCACGCATTTCCACTGCCACTGCCAAAAAATATCACTTGTTACCGTTACCTGTACAAAAACGCCGACTACCAATGCTTACCTTTTCTCCATCTCTTGCTTAACTTCTTTTAGGTTCAGCGGCAACTCCCACTCTGCGGACTTGTATGGCCAATTTTCTTTGGGTCTTTGCATTATTCTGTGCATCCTATGTGATAGGTAATTCTGTTTGTGTCTGTGGGAAGCCCATTACAAGGCTTGAAATAACTATTGGGCAGTAGTGTCTGTGTGTAAAATTGCATTCGAACGCTGGAAATCTGACATATTCATTCTGTTTAAAGCCTTCGTGCCTTGTTCACTTTGCAAACAACAAAAGCTTAGTAACCAAGCTCGTGTGCAGGCCAGGGTGTGCCGGAAGTGACGTACTGATTTGTTCTTTTTAATTTTTCAGCATCGTCAATAGTGACAAAGGCCTTTGCCTAGGCTGTTCCATTGGAGAAGAAGCTGCGAGAGGAGGCCCTAGACGACACTGCAATCGAGATTAGTGATGATGACACGGAACTATTTCCCCAAGCGAGTGTTAGTGTTGCCAGTGCAGCGGTTTCGAAAGGGGATGTTGCAGGATCCAGTGGTTTGGATGTCAGTGTTTCAAGTGCCTCAGTTGTGAAAACTCTTATCATGAGTACTGGGGTTCATGACACTGATGTTGGAGATGGCAGTGCTAGCAAGGTCCGTGTTGAAAGTTCTGCAGGGGTTGTAGATAGTGGAGTGTCAGGTGGCAGTGGTGGCAAGTCCTGCAGTGCGGTTATGGAAAGTGATAAGGGAGGTGAGGATGTCAGTGTTCCGGCTGCAGTCGTAAAAACTCTTGTCGTGAGTACTGTGGTGCGGGACACTGATGTTGGAGATGATGGTACCAGTGGTACCAAGGTGTGCGTTAAAAGTTCTTCAGGGGTTGCAGATAGTGGAGTGTCAGGTGGCAGTGGTGGCAAGTCCAGCAGTGCAGTTATGGAAAGTGATAAGGGAGGTGAGGATGTCAGTGTTCCGGCTGCAGTCGTTAAAACTCTTGTCGTGAGTACTGCGGTTCAGGACACTGATGTTACTAAAGCTGCTACCGCATCCCGTAAAGCCGATGAGACAAGTGGCACTGAGAGTGATGGAAGTGTCTTTGTGCAGTACCCAGGCAAAAGTCACAATAAAAGAAGGCAGTGCCTGTTTTGTTCATTTGGCGGCGTCCACTTGGCCAGACACCTTGCCACCGCGCACCCAGACCAGGCAGAAAGTGCCAAAGAGCAGGCACGTTTGGTCTATAAGACAGACGAGAAGGAAAGGCAAAGAAAGGGTCAGAAATCTACCCTTAGTAACCCAGACGAATGGCTCTACCAGTGCGGTCTCACAAATTGTTGCGCCATAGTCAGTAGAATGTCACAGCACTTGAGACGCGCACACAAGATTTCAGACCCTGGGAAGCTAGCGGTGGCCAAAAGGTCCTTCCAGCGAATGTCAGCGAGAAGACTGCCGAACCCAGACAAGCAGCCCTCAAAAAAATGTCAGCCTGTTAAACCATTGCAGGTTAAGCTGGTTAAACAGGGCGTACCATCGTCTGGGAAACAACCGGCTGCCCCACCATCATCTAGTAAACAACCGGCCACACCACCTCGCAGAAATAGGAAAGTTATCGAGTCCGACTCCGAAAGTGGATCTCTGACAAAGCTGGCGAAAGAGACTGTACGTAACCCAAGACCATCGTCTGGCAAGAGACCGGCCGCGTCACCTCGCAGAAAAAGGAGGATAATCGAGTCCGACTCCGAAAGTGGATCTGTGGCTGAGCTGGGGAAACAGACTGCACATAAGCCAACAACATCATCTGGCAAGAAACCGGCCGCCACACATCGCAAAAAAAGGAGGATTGTCAAGTCCGACTCGGAAAGTAGTGACAAGGAGACAGCCGAAATTAAATGTGACAACGATTCTGATGACTCTATACAAGAAGCCGATGAAGATGATGAAGAGCTAGAGCTGCCTCTGCCAGTTGGGGGTGTAAAGTGGGGGGAGTTTTATCGTGATTTGAAGGCCAGAGACGCAACGACCAGAGGGCACTTTATTTCTTCTTTCTTTCCCTACCTGTTGCATGTCGAGGGCAGCTGCCATTCTGAGGAACAGGCCTTAATCCAGACAAGGCAAGTGAATATGCTCTTAGATGGAATCGACCCTGAAGGTGACGACCTTGATTGTCTTGTAAGAAACGATGGTCTTGATATTTGGGACAAATTTCTTGGACCAAAGCTTTCTTCAAAGGAGCTGACAGGCAACACCCTAATGGTTTATATCCGAAGCCTGGAGCTCTTTGCCAACTTCGTTTCTAAGAGGCTGTTTTACAACAAGGACTGCTCTCAGACACTGACAGGGAAGCAATCGTCGGCCTGCTGAACCGTCTTCCGGACTACCGCGCCACCATACATCGCCGCACGGCCAATCAGACCACGACCAGAAAAGTTAACGACTGTTTGACTAAGATCAAGCCTGAAGACATCAGGAGCAGTCGGAACTTTCCAAAACTGCCATCAAGCTCTTAGGGGAGGGCATCAACTTTCGGCCACTAACGAAGAATGAGTTCACCACCGTGAGGGACTATCTGCTGGTGACGGCCTTGTATGAGAATGGTTCGCGGCCGGGGCCACTAGAAAACACTAAGCTCGATCGCTTTGAGCAAGCAGAGTTTGTTGAGTCAAAAAATCGTTGGGCAATAGTCGTTGATGAGCATAAGACCACACGTCATCAGGGGCCAGCAGAAATCGTCATGGACCAGAGGCTCTGTGCTTACACCAAATTGTATGTCAGTCACCTTCGTCACTGCTTTGTTGCCAGTGGAGAGGAACATTTATTCATTAAGGATGATGGCCACGCTTTTCGCAGAGGCATCATTGGGCGACGGGTGGGGAATGTCTTCAAAAGGGCAGGCGTGAGGAGCGATGTCACGGTCACCGCAACAAAAATCCGCAAGCTGTTTTCTTCCAGTGCTGCAGAGATGTCTCCCACCAAAAAGAGGGCTATCAACAGCCACATGAAGCATAAGGAGACAACCACTGACGCCAATTATGTGCTGAAGCTAAACACCCAAAAGGCCAGTGCAGCTCACCACCTCATGCGGGAAATTATTGACGAGAAACCCCAGCTGATGACCACAATTCAAGTCGGAAGGCAGCCTACGAGCAAGCATCTGACTTGAAAGCCCCAGCTGACCACCAAAAATCCCGTTGGAGGGCAGCCTTTGTGCAAGCATCTGACAGTGATGATGAGGTCCCATTAGTAAACATCTTGGGACTGCCTGAGCGTAACCAAACTGCGTCAACTCAGCTGAGTGCAGGCGACAAAGTGGTCATAAACAGCTTGTTTAAAGATGACATCGAGGGTGGCCGTCTTTTGAACAGGCACCAAGTTAGGACAAAAATGCGGAAGGACCTCCATCTCTCAAAGTACGTTGTCAAAAAGCCATAGGTAAAAAAGATCTGCGACTTTTTGCGATATCAGACCAATCACGTAAGGCAAATGAAACACATCGAGGAGGACACAGACGATGATGGCAGCAAAGTTATCACACTAACAACAACTTCCAGGCGTCAGTAGAACGGTAACTCCACTAAGGCGATCGCGGACTACTATTTCTCAGTTCTGCCCTCGCGGTCAGAGATACTAAGGCATTTTCCTGAGGACCCGGTGCTGTCGCATATCCTGAAAACCGAGGGGGAGGTGCGTTGTTATGAAAAAGCCAAGAATTTGTACAAGAAAAGGCGTGACAAGTAGTCACCCTCCTGACCTCCAGCTTTGCCGAGTCGGAGGGCAGCCTCAGAGCAAGCATCCGACTTGAAAGCCCCAGCTGACCACCAAACATCTTGTCGGAGGGCAGCCTCTGTGCAAGCATCCAACAGATGTCCCACCTCCAGATGCTACTAGGTTCATATTTTTGGTTGATATTTTGGAAAAAAAGAAACAACTCAAAAAGAAGTTGATATTTTGAATTTAGTTCAGCCAAGCTGAACTTCTGTACTATATTTTTGTAAGTAGAATTGTACCATACAAACACCTAAGTCATTTATTTTATTTATTGTACATACAACTGTATATAGAATTGTGAATATTTTAATTGTAAATGGACAACTTGTACATATTGTAAATAAGGCCCGGCCACAATGAGTCCAGCTGGTTACTGGATGATACCCTCCAGGGACTAAGCAGTTTGTCAGGGATAAAACACAAGTGTCAACGATTTTCTTTGAAGTTTAAGCCTTAATATCTCGTCCAATTTAATAGCTGCGAGATTGCAAAAGACATCGTTTGGTAGCCCTTTTAGTACAGCAAAAGCATCGTAAACATGAAGGATATCAGTTGGATACTCTTGGAGAAATTAAAGCTGAAAGATGGCTAAAACATCTCGTCACACTGCTAGAGTTCATGTAAGGAGAGCGCAGTTTCCGGTAAGGAGGGTGCAGTCAATGTAAGGAGAGCGCAGTCTGAGCTTAGAGAGCACAGTGTAAGGAGAGCGCAGTTTGCGGTAAGGAGAGCGCAGTTTTTTTGGCCAAGCTTTTTTCGAAATTTGGATTTTGAGGACTTTTGAGCCCAAATATCTCGTGCAGTTAGCAGCTGCCAGATTGCCAAAGACATCTTTTACAAGCCCTTTAACAGAAAAAGAGCACAGTTAATATCTTAGAAGTTGGTTGAAATACTCTGTGGCAGATCAATTGAGCCTGCAATGACTTTAGCCCTCCAGCTACAGCTCCATCGGCAAGTAAACAAGGAAACAAGTTTTAAGCGAAGGAAAAAAACGGCTGATGGGGCGATAAGCCCCGCTAGCTGCGCCAGAGCTCCGTCTGTTAACCTTAGCCGCAAGGCCAGGCTACCCAGGGTGCTCCGCGAGGAGGTGGAGCTGGCTAAGGGTGTGAGAGGCGATTAGACAGACCAGGGCTTACAAACTTGCCTGGAAAGCCTAGCAAACTTCCTGTTCGCAAGTTGCGCTTCAACACCCTCTTGCACCCCAAAAAAATGGTTTCTTAGACTGTTGAGACACTAGATGTTCCCGTGGGGCACTCCTCAGGGACTGGTTACCCTAACTTGTGTTTGATCCCTGACGGGAGACATAAAGCGCCAAGTCTAAGTCTAAAGCAACAATAATATATTTACATGGTTGTTTTTACAGAGGTTAAAATATATACAATTTTTTGTACAGTGAAATTTACAATAAATAATTCTTAACTTAGTGTCTATTTTACAATTCTATTCACAACAGTATTTACAAAAATTCAACTTTGTTGAATTGAAGCCGTAACGTGGCTCATTTTTTGGTTGTGTATTATTTTTTTGACATTTTTTTAAATACAATAATGATGAACGTCTATTTACAGGAATTTATTTACAATGAGAATGCATGCGAACGATGGATGATGCGTGCGAACGATGGATGATGATGCGTGCGAATGAAGGATGTGGATAATGAAAATGAATGGATATGTGTCATCGTCTGCGCTTCCATCGACTCAGCAAAGTTGCTGAGGACGGAAGCACTTTCGTCTGTCAATGTCTGTGAGTGTGTGTGTGAATGTGTCTAAAATGAATGTGAGCGTTTGTGCGTCGGTAGGGGGAACGTCTGTGTGGTAGCGTCAGTCGTCGGTGGTCGTGGTCGTCGGCGGTAGAACGCGAAGGTGCGCGGTGTGGATGAGTGGAAGTGGATGTGGATGTTGATGTGCGGTCGAGGTGAAGGTGGATGTCCTGTGATGGTGGCTCTCGTGGTGGCTGTCGTGGTCGTGGATGTCCTGGCTAGGTGTGAACGGCAAGCGTCTTTGGTCCGGTCGTCCTTGGGGAGTCTGCTGTCTTAGGAGGCTTGGCTGCTGGTTTGGTCGATGTCTTGGGCCGCTTGGCAGCTGGCTGAGAGGAGAGCAAGATGTACCTTGATCTCATGGACTGCCAAGAATGCAAGTCAGCCGCATCCTCTCAGCCAGCTGCCATAACGCATTGCCTGTTGGCGTATACATCTTCCCCTTCGTCTTCGCAAACTCCAGCAAGGCTTGGTCTTCTGCCGGTGTAAACCTCTTGCGTTCCATATTGCAATCTAGAACAAGTGCGCAACTTTAGACACTAATAACTCTGCGAGGATTTACTTGTTTGACTCAAAAACTGGTATGTTTTTAGTCCTTACAAAAAGTATTCTATTCCACAATTCTGGGTACTGCTAGAGCGCAGTCTTGAACAGGCATAAAATCATACTGTAGCTGCTACATAACTGCTATTCATTTAAAGACATATATTAAATATAATTTTTTCTAATCTTTTCACACTAACAGATGAAATTCCTTCATTGATATACAATGCACTTCACTGTTAGTTGTTTAGTCAGGGTCAGTAGGAAACAAATGCTGGGGGGATGGTACCCAAATTTTCACAGTGGCAGGCTCTGCCCTAAGATACAATGCAAATTTTTTTTAACTATAGCGTTTATGAACTTGGCGACTAATTGCTTTCAAGAGGAAATGCAATTTCCTTTAAACAAGAAAGTGGAACATTGCGCTACAACAATGTGCACATTCCCAATTAAAGGGCCGCCAGACTGTTTGGCTCTACATATACCTGACTTGTACAACAATATCACTTTAGCTTCCTAAAGAAAATCAGACTTTGTCAGTTAAAGGCTGAATGTTCTTGCTTACTAAATCTGAATGTCCAGCTGCAGAATATACATGTATTTGCACCGAAAACCCATTCATCACCAGCCTTAAGAAATTCCAAAGTATCAGGAGTAGGAAGCTCTAAAGAAAAAAACCTCCAAGTGGGGTGTAACAAACAATGTCAGAGAAATCATTTATTGCAAAATAATGCTTGAAGAAATATCTTACCTGGTAATGTCAACATTCACAGTCTGGCCAGTACATACAGTCGACAAGTTCACACTTGGGATGTTTGTTGATTTGGCATTTCAACATCACATTATGTTACACCGATTGTACGGCATTGGTCAACTGAAAACAGCATAATTTGGTTAATTAATAAGTACACTGTATAAGGTTGCATACATTGGTGTAGATCGTCGCTCTAGAATAGATTACTATTAATATTAATTTTCAAAACATTTTGGCAGCTGACTCATAACAAGAAAAAAAATCGTGCATGAGGTAACAGCTCTAGAACTGTCACAGATATATGGTACTGTTTTTGGGGTCTTATGAAGACCCCTATGCTATCATCGGCGGGGTTTATTTGTCTGCGTGTCGGGTATCGCGAGGTCTTCTGGGAGGAATTTAGTAGGCTTATATGACGTGAGCTTTCGATACAGCGGCCATTGCTGTTTCGAGTACATGTAATATTTTTCCACAGCTTACCGTCGCGAGTTGGTTGCAGTTTCCAAGGTTAGTTGTTTTCCATTTTTAAATTGCTTTGGCTCGTTTTTGTTAGATATTATCTTTCTTCCCTCGCTGCTCTCGAAAACCATGTATTCTCTGTTATTTGCATTTAGATCCTCGCCGATACATTCCGATACAAGCGATTCGTTTCTCACGCAAGCCATTAACTTATCCAGGCTCGGCTAGTGTTAAGTGTGGATTGCACGGGAGAACTGAGTATCTGCTTTCGCAAGAACTCACCTTCTAATTACCCAAACGAGTGTCAGTTATTGGACTCGATGTACTGCTATCACGTAAATCGTATGCATGCACTTCTACTGCTGTGAAGTTAATATTTTGAGCAGCTGTGAATGCAGTCAAACTGCTGAACTTAACTGTACTGAAGCTGTTTGTTAACGACATGACAATATTAACTGCGAGTATGGGGACATAAGTTGAACAATACCGGTCGAGGAAGCGAAGGATGCTTTATCACATGTTCAATGGGGATGGATTCTTACCATGTCTTAGCTAAATGTGTTTTGTTCGACAACATTGAAACAAATTCTGGACATGTAAAGAAATGATGACCTACATTTCGTCTATATCCTTTTGCTTGTGAGGGGAAGTGAACGACGTGGAGAACAATCCAGTCCCTGCAGTATTTAATAACACTAATCCAACAACCACTGTGTCTGCTGGCCACAACTCCAGGAACTGACCGAAGCACCCTTTGGTAAACATGGCGCTGGTAAGCAGTGTACGATGTTTTGCAATTATGTTCACCTATTTATTATTAAAATTTACAATCAAATAGAAGACGCAGTACTCAGAATATGCATATTGGATCGAGCCTATAAAGTGCCACAAGATATTAATTCTGTACAAAAAAGTGTTTACGGTCATAATAAATGCAAGTGCGGCCGTAACACTACTAGAGCAGAGACCTGAAAACAATTCAGGCTCTGAGCGGGATTCGAACCCACGACCTCTGCGATGCCGGTGCAGTGCTCTCCCAACTGAGCTATCAAAGCCACATGAGAGCGGTCGTATACGGGTTAGCCCTTTATATGTGGACGTTATACTTGGCCCAAGTATAGTAAAGAGTGAAATAAATTTTGTCCATAGCAGCAACTGAGTGATGACGGTCATTAATGCAAGTGCGGCCGTAACACTACTAGAACATAGACCTGAAAAAAATATAGTGTCAAACATCGAAGACCACATTTAATCATATTTCCAACACCTCAAATTTTGCCAAATATTTTCCGCTCTGTCTTTAAAAATTGTAATGACTTGTCTACCTTTTCACTTGTAGCAAGTCAACTCCCAGATGCTGATATTTGAGAACAGCATTCCAACCAAAAGGAATAGAATTATGCATAAGACCCCAAGTACGCATTGCGGACCTATTTTTTCAAACTCTCTGACATTTCAGATTGTTTAACATTAACAGGCACAATAATTAATTAACAACTATGATTCACAATCAACACCAAGAACAGGTTATGTATACACATGTATATTTTGCTGTCTTCTCCCTAGTAAAAACAGACCTGGAATTCCATTGGAATTCCGGCAGAATTCCAGGTCCAGGGGGATTCCAGGAGGAATCGGTGGAATTCTGGGTAAGTGGAGACTAGAATTCCGGAGTCCGGTGGAATGCCAGGTCATGAGATCTGGATTCCGGTGGAATTCCAGGTTAGTGGAACCCAGAATTCTGGAGTCCGGGGGAATGCCAGATCTGGAGTTCTGGAGTCTGGTGAAATTCCGGGTTAGTGAAACCTGACATTCTTGAGTAAGGTGGACCTGCAGGTCTGAGGAGTTCTGGAGTCTGGTGGAATTCCAGATTAGTGAAACCCGGTATTCTGGAGTCCAGTGAAATGCCAGGTCTGGAGTCCTGTAAAATATGCCGGGCTTGGAGTTATCAATCCCAGTCTAATTCCGGGTGGCTCTAGGTTGCATTTCTGTCATAGAACTTGGACTACTTAATTGGTCTGGGAGATTTCATGTAAGTGGAACCTAGAATTGTGGAGTCTGGTTTTTGAGTGAACAGCTAGTTCTGAAGTGGAGTCTGGGGAAATCCAGTGTAATTTGGAGCAGGAATTCCAAAGTCTGGTGGAATGCCAGGTCAAATGAGAGCAATAGAAGTGTGATTACAATGGCAATTCATCTTAATTTAATTCATCACTTATTTCAATCTTAAGTTAACTGCCACTACTGTCAGATATTCATAACAAAGATACACTTTAATAATTGATACATGTAAAGAATAAGCCTTAGCGTTAATAAAAGAAACAATTATCTCTAAAGGCATACATTGACTTACAATTGTCAGCCTCAAATGACTACTTTCTTTTAAACTTACATATACATGAACTTTCCGCTTGAGCTTTGGCAATAATAATCATCATCCTCATCTGATTTGCTAAAACTTTGGTCATTTAAAAAGAATTGTCTGCCCCTGAGTTGGTTTCTTAATCACCATCATTCATGTTAGGAAACTCAGATATATGGGCATAATTTGGATCATCTGAAATCTGAATAAACACACACTTTGAAAGAATGTTTATATATCGCTTCGAAGTCAGGGTTTTGAAGAGATATTTTTGCAAAGCGTGGTTTCAGCGTGACCGTGTAATCTGAGATTTTTGTCTACCGTAAAGAAAAAAATATCCGGAAAAGGCCATTTTTTCGATGATTCAAAGGAATATAAATTTATATATGTGCCAAGCTGAATTCCTGGTAGAAAAAGCTTTTTTTGACGACCGGTACGCTCTTAATTTTTTTCCCGCGAAAGATCAGGTAGGAGAAGAGTTAATGGGTATAGCAATAAAAGGCAACATGACTGTCATGTCTATTCTATGCATGTGCACTGCAAGATCATGAAGTGAATATTTTGACAGCTGTCTTGGGAGATTATGCTTATTTGACAAAGACCAACTTCTGCTTACTACTTCAAAAGGTTGCACAATTGCCAAATTTTTTTTTTTTACCCTCTCAAAAGATTGAATAAAGCCAAACTGGGTAGAACCTTCAGAAGAAATAAATTTTACAGTACAGCTGTTTCGTTTCTTCATTCGTGGGTAGTCCTTGGAATAAAATGGTTTGGTTGTTAAAAATTATCCTTTGTACAAAGTCTTTCATCTTGACTCAGTGTTATCACCAAAGGATCAAAAAAGCCTCTTAGTGCAGCAAAGTACTCCAGGCTAGGGGCTTCAATTTTCTGGATACCAAGATAGCAACATAAAGGTCGGCACACACGATGGGACTAGTCCCTGCAACTAGTCCCATCATGTGAACTGGTCATTTTTGCCACAAAATCTAGTCACAGCGACCAACATTTGGTCACTGCGACTAGTCCCATGAATTCAAACTGGTTTGAATTCATGGGACTAGTCACGGAGACCAACTTTAGTCCCTGCGACTAGATTTTGAAGCAGTTCACATGATGCGACTAGTCCCTGTGACTTGTTGCAGGGACTAGTTACTTACTTACTTGTGTGTGCCGACCTTAAAGGAAACCATTCTTGGCTTTTTGGCCTGTAATAAAAAATAATATTGCATTGGACTGGTGATTAAATTTTTATGCTGATTCTTATTGTTGTTTCACAGCTGATATAAGGGATCATGTGTACCTAAAGCAAATGATCCCAAGTCTGTTACATTTTCACAATCCAATGTTTAAAATTTTGCCGACACAGGTAATTATTAGACAACCGGTAACTGAAATTTTTATTCATTATTTTAAATCTATTTTAAATCTATTTTTGGGGGGCAGTCCGTAGAGGAAATCTGTTGGAACACTCCATGGACCAGTCCATAGGTAGTCTACGGACCTCGTGGGGGTCCACAGAATGAGGGTCAGTAGTTTTGGGTTACCCTTGGCCATTAGTGGCAGTAAAATACTGGCCGAGTGTTGGTCGACATGTGTGTTAGTCAATATCAGTTGATTATGTCGGCTGAGACTTGAACAACATATTGACTGAGTATCAGTTGACTTGTCAGCCGACTGTTGGTTAACAAATCAGCTGATATGTGCTACTCAGATTAAACAGCAAGAGAATATGTTCAGAGCTACAATTTGTATATCTTTTTTATACAAATAATATCAGTCAATAGCTAAAACTTGAAGAATGATTTTAAAAGAACAGTCACCTTCTGAAGTTCCCAGATACTGCAGTAACTAGCTTCTTTAACTTAGGATCATCAGATGTATTACCCAGAGAAAGTGCCTGAGCAACATCTGGGAGGTGTCTCAGCATGTTGACTGCAAATCCAACTTGGTGAACAATATACCTGAGAAAAATTCTCTTTCATTAATCAGCAAAAAGGTAGTGTGGGACAGTTCTTTAATTTAAATGCATCTATTTAAGAATGTTTTTAAATTAAGATACTATGATATCAAATTAGATTACCTTGTGCCGTGAATCCTTTTTTTGATGTATGCATTCACAGACTCATTTCCAAAACAGGAGTATGCCCATAATGGTCCAAAGAGATTCACAACTGTTCCCAGGTGACGCAGCAAATGCATATTCATTGTCTGTGTACTGTCACCTGTATCAAAAGAATAAGTAAGAATAATGACATTGTTAACTCACAATTAAAGTTGAGTGTAAACAAAAACTGCTAATGAGTTGAAATAGTATCTCCCAGATGAAGTCATTTGCTGCAAAAAGGTAGCTGGGGAGACAATAACTAAAAGGATTATGACACCTCGGTGGTTTATTAACTTTTATTAAAAAATCTCTTTTTCTTAATAACTCGCACACGTTTTAACCCTTTAGTGCCCAAGGGGTCTCCCTTTGACGAGTAAAATCGTCTGGCGTTAGACAGAGTAAAATCTATAAGTCACTATTGGGCATTAAAGGGTTAAAGGAGATAGTTTTTTAAGCCTTTAGTGCCCAAGGGGTCTCCCTTTGACGAGTAAAATCGTCTGGCGTTAGACAGAGTAAAATCTATAAGTCACTATTGGGCATTAAAGGGTTAAAGGAGATAGTTTTTTAACCCTTTAGTGCCCAAGGGGTCTCCCTTTGACGAGTAAAATCGTCTGGCGTTAGACAGAGTAAAATCTATAAGTCACTATTGGGCATTAAAGGGTTAATATTTTACTTACATTTTTTCAGGAAATGATACCTTAACTGAAGAACTTTCATTTTCTTGACAAAAAATCGGCTAATGTAGCCCTGCGAAGGTTTGAAGTAACCTTAAAGTATATGAAATCAAAAACTTGTGATTACATTTTCACATATTGCCAATTGGGTTATTAAGTATCAGGCAAGTTAAATTTCAAGTTTTAAACTCTCCCCTCACCATAAAGACGAGGCATCATTTAGCAAAAATCATTTAGCATAAGGCTGGCACATAAAAGGTTGTCTTCAGTGATCTCTTGACTTGCAAGGATGGCAATTGTAGATACCAGCAAGGCGTAATGGATGTAATACACACTTGGTAAAATTCCTTTTAAAACAGGCAGAGAGTAGTGGAATAACCATTCTCTTAACTTGTTTGCTGCAAATAAAAGCACAGCAACAAAAAGTAAATAAAACAATGTTGAATGCACCTCTGTCAGTAACTTAAGACAGAGCAAGTTCTAGATTGAATGAGAGAAGAAAGTATGTATAATTAAGATACACTGAAAGATGAATATTTTCTGTCTAGTAATTAATTGTCAACTTGAGTTTAACTTCTGTAAAGCCACATGCAAGTTTAAGCTAAAATCAAGTTGGAGTAACTGGCACTTGTCTTTTTATTTTCCTTTTGATCCATGAATATTTCTTACAAATCCCAATTACGTTGTGGACATTCAAACCTTTCCAGCTTTTGTGTCTGCTATTTGCATATGCAAATGCAGACACTATGTAGAGCTGTAGAAATTTTGATCACCACTTCATATAGTACAAGTGTGAAAATTTTTCATAGCTGTTTGAGTGAGGTTTCCATTACAAGTCCATTTTGTGATTACGTATATGAGGGACAGGTAAAGTGTAACCATTTGTCGTGAATCTGTCGTGAGCCACGATGAATGTCGTCACTCAATCGTGAATTAGCGTAACCCTTACCATTGGTTGCGAGAAAATTACAAATTCAAGATAACATTCGGAACCAATAGAATTAGAGGAAATGAGTCGGCAATTGCGTCAACGATCATGTGGGAAAGAAGGCAACCCACGCTTCACGGATGAACATTTTGCGTTTTGTCTCCGTAGCTGTTGAGTTTCACTGTGGACGTGGGAAAGCGAGGTAAGTGAGTGAGTTTTTTTCATTTTCTGAAGTTTGTCATGAATTTCTTAAAAGGTGTTGTCTCGGTATGTCACAGCTTTCAAAGTACAGGTCAACATGGCTGAATTAATGGCTTTTACAGATGCTTTCAAGTTGTTGATCAATGCACAGCTCGGCGTAGATTTGAAAAGTCCTTCGTCTTGTTTATTCAGTACCTCTCACTTGATCGGCCGCTTCGTGGCCTAACATATTCAACTCTGAAATTCATAAGGTCGACTTGTGGCAAGTCTAAGCTTGGTGCCATAGAGTTACTCCTTTGCTTGCAAAGACACTAATTTTAAAGTTTTATCAGCCCCATAAATGGGAAACGAAAGCCAAAAACATCTATCATTGCCCGAACGTCTGCGAAAGCTGGGTTCAAGAACTAGTAATCTTCTCGGTAGCTATTATCTAATTAAAGTTAATTTTTAGCGAACCCAGCCTTGATAATCAGAACTAGTAGTTTTGTTTATAATGCACCAGTCAATGTTAAGCCCCTGGGGGGGGGGGGGGGCAGGCACACCTAGGGGGATTTTACACTTTTGCCTATTTTTATGTCAAATGCCCAGGGGGAAAACACTGATGTCAAATATGCCTTCCATGGTTCTAATTTTGTTTGATTTAATATGATGAAAATTGCGATGCAATTTATTCCTTTGTTACTCTAAAAGGATTAAACAAACTTTACATCGCATGAGATCATCTGCAATGCAGAGAGGGCACTTCCAGTCATAGTCAATAGTTGGGATCTCAAAGCTAACGCAGTACTGGTGGGAGCTTATCACGATAAAAGTTTGATAATGATCAGTAAAAATTACCATGAAAAATTAATATTTCAATTACCTTATTTGTGCTCTCTTTTGATAATCAGACTATCAATCGTTCATAAGAATAACACTAAGATCAAAACACTCACCTCCTTTGACTAATTCTTGAAATCCCCTCGCTGCCACAGCCTTCTTTATGTCTTGCTGTATCCTAGGCCTGGTAAAGGCAGCATTTTGCAAGCGCCTTTTCAGGAGATTTTGTCAAAGTACCCCACCCTTGGGAACTTGTGTTATGTCAATTCTTTAACCATTCCTCACCCAATGGAAAGGAAATACTGCCAATCTCCTGGGGTCGCCCCCAGGGCTTAACATTGGCTGGTGCATAACTATTACCTGAGGAAAACTTTAAGCAAACCTTTCTGAGCTATGATGAGCCTTGTCGTGGCCTTGCCGCCATCTTGTGCTAAAGAATTTCATGGCCATTCCAAAATAGTTAAACAAGTGAAATGACGCAGAGACCGAGAGCTGTCTAGATTGCTTAAAAAGATTAAAAAATCCATGAAAAAGAGAAAAGTTAGGTGCAAGCTGAAGTGTATTCTCAGAAAATATACTCCTAAATTGTCCAGATTGTATGGCTTAAGGACTCATTATAAGTTATGGTATGTTTATTCAGTAACTTTTTAAAACTAGAAAGTGTGACAGCAAGCAAACTGTTGCAAAATGACAAACAAATAACTAGTTCTTCCCTAAGTAACCACAAAATAACAAAATCAACCAGCAGTACCATAAGACATTGTCTCAAGAGTGAAGCATTTGACATCTGGCGATATAAAGTTAAATCCAGGCCCTGAGCAAAATTTAAACGGTTAAACTATATTGTCAGTTGGTTCCACTTGGCTGTTAAAAATGCGATTACTTCAGCTAGGATTGAGACCTGTTGATGTTGGTGGTGAAGGTGACTGTTTTTTCCGAGCAGTTTCTCATCAGTTATATGGTGAACCCAATCATCACTTACTCATTAGACAAGCTGGTGTTCAATACCTTAGCAATAACCCCGAACGTCTTACTGAAAGCAATACTGAGAATTCATGGAATGGATATACATGTACATTACAACTTCATGCCGCTTTAAATATGTCTTTCTGAAATGGCTTACACTGCTGGATGTTGTAGTTTCAAGGCTCAGTTTATTCCCTTGGGCATTGCTTTCGGTAGCATCCGAAAGCGTCTCGAATAACTTTGGTTTTATTCGGTTTGAAAAAGGTGAGATATTTTGGAATGAGACCTCAGAGACTTCAAAAGACTGGAACAATGCTGCAATTAAGGGACCATGGGCGAACTGACTTGTGAACGTATCCTTTTGTTCGCGACGTGTGAATGATTATGAAGTAATGCGAAGTAATCACCGCAGACATTTTATAGATTTGGCTTCTTCGCGACGTATTTTCAAATTTTGTAAGCTTGTGTATTTTTGAATACAGATCATGTTGAGAGCTTTAAAAAGAGATCTTGAACGAGTTGGTTTGGTCACGGAACGCCAAAATTAGATTTTTCGTAGAGCGGCGGCCATAGTTAATTTATGCGTGAACACGTTTCAATGCGTGGTGAATGCCCAGCTCACTTAATTGTTTGAACTATTCCGTTGACCACAACTTTTTATTTAGACGCTTTCGAAGAGCTCTAAGGAGAAATTTAATGAGGATTCTTTTATTTTGAAGCCGACTGAGTGCTTGATTCAAAGCCGCCGGCAAGTTTTATTCACAGCAGTGTCATATTTCATGTTATCTGTCTACTAGAATATGTATTTGATGACTTTTTCTTTCTTTGCTCAATAAAGAAAGTTCAATTAAAAATCCTTGATTGGTATTTTTTTAATAAAAACTCAGTGAGTTTTATCATTTTCCTTCATGTAGCCACGTTAACCCGCATGTAAGTGGAAATTCTGACAATTGCGGCGTGTAACTTGTTATTAGTTTTTGTTTTTTTATATTTCTCCCAAAAAACTCAGCAAGTGTTATAATGTTACTCCATGCAGCCATGTTTAGCCCCGCTCGTAAGTGCAAATTTTGACAGTCGTGGTGTGTAACTTGTTAAGTTTTTATTTGACGATAAATAATCAATTGAGGCTTTTTTTTATCATGTATCTATTTGTTTTGTTTCGATTCGAGTGAGTGCACTTCAGTCAAAAAGATTTTATGCAGGGAATGTTAAAGCAAAGGCAACGAGAAACGAAATAAGGTAAGAAAAGATCAGCGAATAAAAATGTTTAACACCAAAGTCGCATTGCCACATGCAACAAGTTTTGTAACTGCTGCTTTGTTCCAAGGTAAATATACTCCACGGTCATAAATTCAATTCGTGTGCACTCCCGTGTTTTGGAAAAAGAAACCCTCTCTTGATCGAAATGTTGACTCAGAAAAGTTAAAAAGGCGATTATGTAGAATTTTCGACCTTAGTCTTCACGGCCTTCAAAAAATTGTTCACTCGAACGTGATTCTTGTAACTAAAATTTCGCTGAGAGCGTAAATATTGACCCGCGATGTGTCTGGTCGTTCAGTGGTAATTGACAAAAACCTCCCTTCGTCAATAGAGATACGTGGTTCAAGTTTGAAATTGACAAGAATGGTGGCACCAGCTGTGGTAACACATTCTATGAATTTAAAATCAATCAAGCAGACATTATTGTAGTCCCTAGGGTTTTATTTCTTCTCTGTTAACAAAAGGAAAAATTAATATCTCACCAACATCAAAGAGCTTGCGCTCTTCGGAAACATGCCGTGTTGTCGGCAGAACATCGTTATGAAAAGTGATGAGTAAGAAGAATAACGTGAATACATGAACGCTCAGTGACCCCAGAATTTGGGGTACACACTTAAAGCGGCATGAAGTTTTCTTTTGTGATTAGACTCATTTTGATTCTAGCCAAAAAATATTGTACTGATTAGTTAACAATGGGCACCAAGTGGAATCCTAAACAAAATACTCTTTAAGGGTTTGGGGCTCCAGATTAAAATATTCTGAATTTTGATTTTCATTAAAGCAATTATGGGCATTGTGAAGTAGAGCACTGACAATATACATTTTCCCCACAGAGCTTAGACCAATTTTAAAATTCTTATGGAAATCCATAAATTTGAAATAATTGACAGTGTCCCCAAAAAGCCATTCCACTGATTCATGCACAGTACTCATGGAGGAATTGAAGGCTTGCATGGCAGGAGTTAGAACTGTGTTCCTAAAAGGAGCTTGCAAGTGGATATGGAGAGGGTATGCTGGGTCTTCATCGAGGCACATGGGTTGACCAGTGGTAGAAAATGCAAAACGCTGTAAATGGTCAAGCAGTCTGGAATCTGCCAACATTCTGGCATCGTGTTTTTTCCCTCTGTGATGAATTTTAAAAAAATCTTGGAGTCAACACCGAAAGTTACAAAGGTAAAGGGTGTTAAAGAGTTTTATTGGGGTCTCCTATGAACCATAAACTTACCTTCAGGCCTGCACATATTTCCAATCATACCATTGGGCAATGTAAATGATTGGAATTTTAGTGCATGTACCCGCTTGTGACCATTGTATACAACTCTTTGGAATTCCCAGGACGACAGATTGGTCTTGCGGTCCCATCTATGATGCCTATGCAGTTGTCCAGTGCTGTGCCCTTGTCATAGACTGCTTCAGCATACCACTCTAGACTTACAGGATCTAGAATTGTGTGGTTCCACTGGCTTATTCTGTGGCTGTGTGCAGTGTAAATGTAATTCAAAACAACGTATATTATGCTCAGCTCCAGTACTGGTCGCCCGAAATGAGAGATCAAATTGAAGTAGCGACCAATGTTTGTCAGTCGTCTAAACACCAGACATAGTCCTTCTATTCTGGGAGCTGTTGAGCCTTGGTGGCAAAAAAGTGTTCCAGGAATATCCAGTGCTTCAACTAGTCTTGGAATTTCATTTTTTGTGAATTGAAATTCAGCTTTGCATTCTGTATCATCCATCCCATCAAAGTCAAGTCGTCTGTGATCTTCATATGGAAAATCCAGATTCTCCGAGAAGTTTCGGTCATAAGCAAAATAAGTTCATTGCCATCGATAATGCCATTTTTATAGCTTTCCAGGAGAAGATTCCTAGTGTCTTTAAAGGATGTCATGATAATTGCTGTTATAAAGCAAAATATCAGCGTCGCCATCCTACACAAAATACAAACTCTTAAGTATTTTGTTTTTGACAGCAACGACGGAACTCGTCCCAGTCTTACTCTTACAGCGTGGTCCCCATCGTACCTCCCTGACCTGGAATCTTACGGTCCCTATTGTCAGAGTCCTCGTGCATCTCAGTTATCTTAGGCCTTTTACCAGTGTTCATTACAGAACATATTTTCTCACTGCTGTAGTCCACAAAGGAATGAAGGGACTCTTTCTTTTTCAGGTATCAAAAGGACTACCTAAATGTAGAAGAAAAAGGCGTTTTACATGGGGGATAAAACAGCTTGAAAACATAAGATGTGGAAAAAAACAAAAGTATGAAGTTGAAAACGATGATGTCACTTCCCTTTTTAAAATCTTCTGCTGACGGCATTGTCTATTTGGTTCACAAGGTACTGCTTACACTGGAAATGCAGAAGTTCTGATCTCCAGAATTTTGCGGAAACTCTAAAGTACTAAAATTAGACCTGAGTAAATAAGACCATCAAAAGAAAGCATTGCTCATCCATTGTGATTAGTGATTGACAGGCTGAACACCTGGGCCTTGTTATAAAGGATTGCTCAGTGTTCAAGGCTTTTTTTGTAAAGTATCGGTGCTCATTTCGAAACTTTATCTCTGTCAACAGTAAGGCTGTAAGCATCTGTCTTGAAATTTGCCATAAGGCTTCCAAGCCACACTTTCAGTAGATGCAAAATACAATTTCTGATCCTCCCATGTTTCAGGTACACTTGTGACTATTTCTTTGTTTGATGTTAACATCTACATTCAACTGGGTGTATGTATTAAAAGAAATTGCTTACTCATTGATTGGATCATCATCTTCCAGAGTGTCAAGGCTCTCAAGAAGCATGTTGAAGTATGTAGCCCTGATAGCTTCTTTCTTGTTTCCTAGAAAAAAATAGGTTTACTTGTTAATTACATTGTGAAATACGTGTGGGCCCTCTGGGAAACCTTATATTGACTGACTAGTGAGGCATCCTCTTTAATATTGTAAATCCTTCCACACCCACTGTATCATTTTATAAGACTAAACAAAAAAACAATACCAACTGTAATTAATTATATTGACGTATATGCTGTCAAAATAGTAACACAATACTATTATGAAAAATAAAAAATATATATATTTTTGGATGGCATCCCTGTTTGCAAGGTTTCAAAAGACAGGGTTAGAGGCTAATACTTTGACAAAAGTAAAAAATAATAAGACAAAAAAGTCACTACTCTTCACACAGAACAAGCTGCAATCACATTGTTAATCCTTGAGACTCTAATAAGACCTGTACACATTAGTCTGGGAGCATGTGTAATCCCGTGCGAATTTCGTGAAGCAAGCAAGCCACTAATCTAGATATCTTATTTGGACCCCTAGATAATGCACAAAAAAGTTTGGTGGCACTTTTGAAACTGCACCAAGATCAATTACAAGGGGTTTTTAAAAATGCCCTAAATTTGCCAGCATGGAAACAAGGCTACATAAGTTTAATTGCTTATATCTCTCGACCATGTGAATGGAATCACACCGAACTCACTATGATCATATTTATTGATGTTTTAGTCAAATCGTTTTTGTCTCTTGATGTTAAGAAAGGTCACATGACGAGTTACTATGGAAACGGGGAAACATTTATTAACTGCTCATGTCTTTTAACCACAGTAATGAAATCACACCAAAATCTCTTCAATTATGTTTCTTGATGTTCTAAACAAACCTTAGTGTTATGGTCACGAGGCTAAAATCTAGACATGTTTTGTCCATTTTTTTGAAAACACTTTGAGTGACTGCCGACAAAATTTTACTGACATGACTTCATAACTTTGAAAGCTAATTTCATGGAAACAATTCTGACTTTGTGATAACCTGCAAAGCATTTCACTGTTGAAATTATCGTATGAAGAATCCAAACACTGTTTTTGTAATTGTTTCAGTATCAATTGTTGATGCTGAAAACATTTTTTCTCTATCAAAAGAAAACTCTTTCTGTGACTCGATCCTCTTCCGTAATAGGTACTACTACCCAGTTACAATACAGCCTGTTGGGAATTGCCCTCCCTACGAATTCAGCCAACACGCTTCTTTTGGTTTTAAAAGAAGGAAATTTATTCTCGTCTCGACTGATACACTGTTGATAGAAAACGATAGGTTCACAGATCTCGCGCCAACTAACATACTTACTCGAGTACAATGTATTTAGTTTCCTTATCAAACGCGCGAACCGGAAATTCTTATGTGATTAAATGACAAGTATTGCATGTGTTTCACCGCATGTACTAAAACTACATTAAATTTGTCACAACAGTTTCCGACAAGCCCAAAAATAATGCACATGCAAGAACTTCTTTTTGCGCCTGCAAGAAGAAGTTCTTCTTGCGGCTGCTTGCAGGTTCGCTTGAGGTTTAGTCCTGGAAACCCAAGAACTTCTTTGCGGTAGGATGTTTGAACTGCAAGAACTTCTTTGCGTGACACTTTGAAAGGAACAAGACAGGTTACGCAGGAGTGAAAGTGCAAAGTGAAGCCAAAGACACAGTCGAGTCTCAGCTAAAAATATAATTACCTAGAATAACTTTTTATTGGCCGATATATAAGAGATTTGTCCTTGCTTACCTTGTGTTAGGTGACGTTCAACACCGGTTTTACGGCAGCAGGCATTTTATACCTTGCCGATGACCAAGTTCGTGAAAATATCAAAATCTTTTGTATTCTTGTGATGCCAACGGTCTTCAAATAAGCTTGCGATGAACTCTATTTGAATTGATAACAGCTTATTCAAAGAAGAGATACATGTTTCTTTACAGGAAGCATATTATTTTTCTTGGAAACCCGAAATGACAAAAATTTGCATATTGTTTTAAGCATCATGCTGATGAAATAAAGCTATCATATTTCGAATCTTCGATCACTTTGCAAATTCGCCGACAAGCTACTGTGCCCTTGACACATGCTTGATCTTTCAGCTACCAAAAATGGGAAGAAAAATTGTAATAGTCGCTTGAAGTCCTTATTTTAGCATATAAACCTTTGTTTTTACAAAGCAGGATCTGTGTTTCAGCACGTGTCGGCAGTTCATTGTTTATTGTCTGAATTTAGCTTTGGGTCCTTGTCGGAAAAAGTG
Organism: Platygyra sinensis; assembly: GCA_019787425.1. NCBI lineage: Eukaryota > Metazoa > Cnidaria > Anthozoa > Scleractinia > Merulinidae > Platygyra > Platygyra sinensis. The sequence continues at coordinate 32,061 of JAHPZR010025049.1, forward strand.
ATTTCTCTGGTTATACAGTATTGTGCAAAAGTTATGCAAACGAAATTCGTCGAAAGACGTCCTTTGTTCTCGCGAATTTTCCATGAAAAGTCGTCGAATTTTCAAAACGTTTTTCGTAGGGTTTCGAAGCAAAAAATTCACTCACACTGGCTTCTATCTGAGACTCGACTCTAAGAAGTCTGTTGTATTCTACTGACATTCCAAAACCATGCGGCATGTTAACTAACCCTTTACTACGTATAGATTGGTGGATTGCAACGCCCACTGCCAGCTGCTGTGGCATTTTGTGGCTTGTCTTGATCACATAGGATTTTTTTGTTCCTGATTTGGCGTTCGGTCAAGCACATTGAAACAGTACTCTGGAGTAAGCTCATAACACGTTTGTGGACCTCTTGGCATTTCTCATGTGCACTGAGTGTTGTGTTTGGACCATTAATAACCCATCTAAAAAATCGATACAACTCTTCTGGAAAATTGTCTTTTGAAAGACTTTCCAAAGACCCATCAAACGTCCACTTTCTGCAGTTATTGATAGCCTTCCTCAAAAGTAGCAAAGCATCATATAAGGTCTTCATATCATCTCCGATATCTCTGGTTTTCCTCAAAAAGCTGTATGGCAAAATCTCTTGTTTCTTTAATGGTTACCATCTGATTCATTGACTCTCTTTGGCTTTTGAAACTCAATACCAAGAATTTCATCCGTTAACGGTTGCTTCATTACTTTACGGCTACACGTCTTATCTGCTACATCGTTTTCTTTGGGCAATAATGTTTAATGCGGTGTCCAGTTTTGACATATGAAGAACATTTCCATTCATCATCATCATCATCATTTTATTAAATTACAAAAAACAAATCCATAAGCTTACACAACCCGCATATAGCAAAGCTAATTGGGGCAGGTTGTATTCATTCCTTAACATGATTTCCATTTGTTGTTAAAAACTCACTTTTAGCTGCTATCTCAGAAGTTGAGTAAAGACGGTCAAAAGTAGTGACGTCAGAAGTGGAAGAAAGGCCAAGGCTCGTCACCGTCAGCACAGAAGTCAATGGGTTAATTAGGGGTTTGGCTAACAGAATCTTTTCCCCAAAGTAGCTACCAGTCAAACTATGGTGGGGCTGAGGCATAATGTTCTTTTCCTCGGCAAGGGTTTGATCTGGTACTGTGATATCGCATTCTACAACTCCCAAAGAGGGACTCGCTTCTGATAGGGATTAGAATCTTAGTTTCCTTTGGGGTCTTGTAACAAACCCGCGGAGGGACTGGGTCTATGGTGTGAAAACCTCATGTGTTGTGTTACATAACGTATATGTCGGCAGACTTCTTGAGCGAATGTCAACTTTTCGTAACGATACCGCCTGCAAATATTTCCTTGTGAACTAACAAGGTGAGTTTTAAAAGAGCAGTTGACTTTACATCTATAAACACATCTTGACCGTGTTTCAGGTTGGCTAGATTTTTTCGCTCCCGTCTCGAGCTCCTTTCGTGAACAACAGCTGGTAATCGAGCTTATGTTTCGGGCCGCCATAACACAACATCGAGAAGGTTGATTCTTATTCATACCACAGCGAACTTTGCGTGAAACTTCGCGAATCTTCGCTTGAAAGTTAGGCTTCAAACTTTCGTGTAGAATGAATAATCGCTCTAAAGTTCGCAGCATATTACCACACACCGCAAACTTTTTCATGAAAGTTCGCGTGGATCAAAACAATAGATGTCACAAAAAGACGACGAAAAATCACGAATTGTCAAAGAGATTTCTTTTTCAAGAGAATTTCGTCTGAAAAGCCACGAAAAGTGCGAATTTCGCTGAAGTTCGTTTGCATTACTTTTTCACAATACTGTATGGAACTTTCACCCACATAATTCAAAACTATTTTTCAACAGTTGTGCCTGATATTTTTTTCCGTTTCCGGTTGATGTACCGTTCCATTTTTTTATTAAACACCCATGCATTTTGTTTACAATCAGACAGGAAATTCGAGCGATTGGCAATTGATGCGTGAGAAACAGCAGCATTGTTGCTTCACATAGTTCATTTTTTCTGGCTCTGCGGTTAAAATGAAATATTTTTGGTTATAGATTCACAGAACATAACAGTAAACACACCATTGCTGAATGCTAAAATCGTTTGCTGCTTTTGAGAAAGCCCTTTGGCAAACTGAATCCAGTACTAGGCGCAAGATTTTAAAATGGTTTCTCTCTGGTAGTTTTTCAAAAAAGTAGAATCCCGTTTTAGTGTATTAAAAAGGTCTACGAAGGTACATTATATGGCAACATGTTTTTTTTTTAGAAAAAAACGACAACCAGTAAGGTTTTAACCTTTCATTAAAGATCAGCCGCTTGGTCTTGCTATCGCAGTGGTTTTTCTGCCTGACTTGTGATAGCTCTGACTTCTGTGTGAGGGAAGAAAAGAGAAAAGTGTTGAAGTTGATTTTGTAGTCAACAAGTCAAACAGAGGGTTTCAAAACAACGACAAAAGAATAAAACTCCAACCAGTTGAAAGCTATGCCAAACGAAAGTAAACCTCGTTCCTTCCACGCAGTTATAACTCTTCAAGTTCAGCTAAGTTCATGACGATGTGAAACATACTCCTTTTGACGTCATTGACGAGAGGATGACGATGAAACTCTTAGGTCGCGCTTGCACACTGACTTTCAAGTTACTTCCAGTCGTCCTTCACCCTGTCATTGTCGTGGTAGCTTAAGCTCCCTAATACCTTTGTGTAGATTAACTCTGCTACATAATATTTTGCGAAAGCTGATCTTTGGTAAACTGCTCACACATTGGATAAAGCAACTTTCTTTGGGTGTTGTAAGCCTTGAGGGCTGCACTGCTGTTTGTGTGTGTTAACATTACAGCAATATTCATTGTTTAATATCTCCAAATTTGGCATATTTAAGAGAAGTGACAAGTCCTTGGATTGTAAGGCTGTAACTAATGTTCAGTTACACTAGTTTAGTACATCGACCTAGTGCGGCTTCAATATATTTGGTGGCACTTCCAGTTTGAGTTGCCCCATGAAGCTCACAAAAGACAAACTTCTGAGACAGTGTGCATGGGTAAAAACCTTCATCAAAGGGGAGTGGGTGTAATAAACATCAAAGCAGAATGTCTTCAGAGGGTTGGAAGTGGCAAATGTATCAGAATCTCCTGCGAACAGGTGATATTTTCTTAAAAGATCAGGCAAACGAGGAAACCAATATCTTTTAACAGTATCTCCTCTGGTAAGTCACAAAGTGTCAATCCCATAGATAAGAAGAAAGGTACTGTTTGTGGACACTGAGGTCAAATAAATCAAAATAAAAGCTATTTTGAACTGCTATATGCTTCTTATGGCTTGTGGCCTCTCCTCTCCCGCTCATTTGTTCTATCTTGCTTTTCGCATTGTGTATATTTCATTGCACGGTGGCAAAAGAAAGAGACTGCTCCCAGTCTAGAACTAAGCGTACAGTAAAGTGAATAGCTACACCTTGATAACAACAAAACACTATGGTCATAGTTTTTTTTACTAACTTTGCCAAAAAGAATCGATTTTCATGCACAATGGAAGATGTTTATTTTGATTGACAGATGACGTGAATGTTTTTGTAGGTGTGACCAAAAACACCAGAGAAAAAAATCACCTCTGTGTTTTTTGTGGGAGAGCTTTTCAAGAACAGGAAATTGGTTATATTTTTGGACCCAAACCATGAAATAGAACGTGAGTGCAAAATGCTCACTTTTGGAGACTCGATATGAATGAACAATTCCATTACATTGTAAGAAAGTACAAATGAACATCACTGTCAATAAAATCTGGACAGTTGAGGTAAGTTATATGCTATCATTCTTTTTCGTTTGTGACTGGAAAAACACTTTTTGGCCCTTTTAAAGCCATTTCCAGATATTTATCATTGAGTTTAATATTTTACAGACAATGTTTTAGCTTGACTTAGTTGATTAAGCAACATGCAATAGAATCAAAAATCATAAGCCATTTCCAGACATTAACTAACAACAGTTTGCTCTCTAATAATATAGTATGAATAAACTTAAGACAAAATCTGGCAGTAAATGGAACCATGGACACTGGGTGCTCCCTGGGATAGCTACGAGAGTGGGTGGTAGCAACACCCTCATCAGGTAATTGGGTGGTTAGCAGACACACCCTCCGAGCAAAGTGGGGCAGTTAGCGGACTCATAACCCCACAAGCACAAACACAAGTGGGGCGGTTAGCGAACACAAACACCCAAAGGAGAAACTCGGGTGGTTAGCGGGGACACACCCGGAGATAATGAATGAGGGCACCAAACCCTTAGGCGGTTAGTGGACACACCAAGTGAATGAATGGGGTGATAGCACACTCACCCAGAGAAGGAAGCCCCCCAAACCTAGCTACTCCTAGGTAGCTAAGAGAAGGTGGGGTAAGGGACCCACCCAGCCTGACGCAGGCGATAGCTAAGTGGAAGGTGTGCACCCAAAAAGCCCCAAATAGCTGCCAGGTATGTCGGGAAAATACTAATAAAACTTTAAATGGTCTACATCGTCCTGTGCTTTGGATCCCAAGCTTGTAGTGGGGTACTATGGGTGGTGGCTAGCTGGGCTGAGACTGAGTGGAGTATTGAGGCAGGTGTCCTGATGTATTGAGTGTAGCAATTGCTGGACCAAGGACCAAGGGTATGGATAAGCTATGGGGGCAAGCCGGCCACTGCAGCTGTAGTTGCAGCCGCAATGCGGAAACTGTGAGATGCATAGGACTCTGTAGCGAAACCTAAGCATTGGAGCTGTAAGCGCAAGATAGAGGTCACTTTGTCCCTGGTAAGAAACTGCCCTGTTGAGAATATCTAAAGAGGGGTGGAATTGCCTGGAGGCAGGGGGGCCAAGTAACAGTACATTGCCCAGACTGCACAGACCAAATGGCCAGACAGAACAAGCGTAATGGAGCAGCCCATCTGGAAGGGATCTGTTTTGGAAGCTTTCAGTTGCAATAACAACAAGCCATCAAAGGTAAAACTGATGTCTGAGGAGGCCAGGTGTACCAGCGGCTTAAAATGAGTTGAAGATGGTGAGGTGAATTCGCTGGAACCTAGGAAGCCAAAGAAGGCCAGAGTACAGGCTGACCAGAGCATGAGTTTGTCCTGTGATGCAATCTGAGGGTTGTCTGCCAAAGCTCCTTTTAGCTGGCGCATGACTGACATGGTGATAGGTAGATAGTGACGAGAGGAGAGGCCAAGGTCCTGCTTAATGCCTTGTAGAAGTAAATGAAGGAGGGGAGCATCTGCAAACGGGTCCGCAAGGCTGTTTTCGAGATGGGTAAACCGGATACCAGCCAGATAGAACTTAATGGTTGGGAAGCTGACTTGATCGCAGAGCCAAGATGCAAAATAACGTAATTGTAACTCTGATGCAGGGGATGGGTTACACTGCCTTGAAAGACAGAAGGTAGCGTACCGGCAAATTCCAAATGAGTAGGTGCGGCGCGTGGAAGGTGCAATTGCTTGAGACTGCAGAAAGTCTAGGCGACTTGCCAGAGGGTCGGTGCTGAGGGAGGCAGGGGAGTGGGTTCCAAATCTTCCTGCAGGATGAGTTGACGAAAGCGGAGCATCTGAAAACAGGATGAAGCGTTAGCGATGAAATTGTCTGTACCTCGAATGTGAGAGACGAGAACAGAGAACTGGTGGGATGCAGCGCAAAAGAAGACTGAATGAACGAGGTGCATAAGGAGAGGGTTGCAGGAGGAACCCTTAGACCAAATATCCCCAACTGATTGGTTATCACAGTGGAAGAGCAGTTTCTTGCCTCTCCAGAGGGAGGCAGGAAAGAGCTATGGGGTAGAGCTCCTTCCACTGGATGGAGCCATCAGACAGGTAGGAGGGCCAGGAACCATTGAGCCAGTGACCTTTGAAGTAAATACCAAAGCCAAGACCTCCAGATACGTCGGTGAAGAGCTCGAAATCAGGAGCTCTTGATAAGAAGGGGTCAGGGATAACAGTGCGGCCGTTCCAGAGGGGGAGATACTTCAGCCACCAAGCAACATCCCTGCTAGCTTTAGTGCTAAGGCAAATACAATGATGGGGTAGGCGAGCGGTGGTACTGAGGTCAATCAAGCGCCTTAGGAAAATACGACCAGCTGGGATGATTCAGCAGGCAAAGTTAAGTTTGCCAATGAGGGAAAGGAGTTCTCTTTTGATACACTTTTTTCAAGAAGACCAGGCGTGAAGTTCAGCCACGATTTCAGAGAGTTTATTAAAAGGTGAGCAACATTCCATGAGAGTAAAATCAATCAGTATACCAAGGAACACCAGACAAGAGGTTGGGCCCTCCAGCTTGTCAGGGGCCCAGGGAATGCTCAGGTGGTCAGTGGTTTTTAACCATGATATCGACTTGAGATACACATAGTGGTGACGAACAGGGGGCCTACTGTAAAGTTATCATAGTGCATGAGGCAGAAATAGCGTAGTTGTGCTTAAGTACCCACTCAAAGGCGTCAGCTAAACGGTTAAATAGGAACGGTGAGGACAATAGGCCGAAAGGTAGGCAAAGATCCACAGTCGCTAAGGGACACAGGACAGAGACGAAAGGCATGCTTGAGGTCAAGCTTAGCCATGAGAGCACCGGTGCCAAATGAGGAGACTAGGGCTAGGGCTTGATCGAAGGTAGCGTAGTGCAAGGTGTTCCTTTTTAGAAATAAAGTCATTCATGGACAAACCTGGAGGCGAAGAGAGATCCATGATAATGCGCCAGGAGCCATCCTTTTAGGAACTAGGCCTAAAGGTGAGCACTGAAGGGTTGGAAGTGGAAGAGATGAGAATAGGCCCGCAGTGTGACCTCTACTGACCTCTTTGGAGAGCGCCTCAGTGACTGCATCTGGGTAGAGGAGAGTGGATTTTAAATTCAGGGTGATGCTGTGGTGGCGTGGTGGACCTCGATAGCCAATGCGACAGCCAAACTGAAG
>JAHPZR010025052.1:0-23643 GCA_019787425.1 Platygyra sinensis
ATGAAAGAGGCAAAAGAATATCAAAGTGCTGTTTGAGACGTGATGTGATGCATAAAATATTTTGCCTCGTCACATGTAAACAAGCCTGAATTTGCATACACTGAATATTTAATTACCAGACGCATCTCAATGTTTTAACTTGCCTGCAAAAGAACATCGGCAAGCTGTTGTGGATTCATGTTTTTCATAAATTCAAGGGCTTGTTCAGGTACGGATATTTTTTTAATTTCTCTAGTTTGCGTAAAGAAATATGTCATCGGCATTCCTCTTAAGGTTTTGCTCTCCTCTCGCTTTGTGAGGCGTTTGTTTTGATGCGCGAGTAATCTTCAGTGCCTAAAAGTGGTGGTTTGTGCCCAGCTAAGCCCATAAGCATATGTTTGAAACAAGAGGGGCCTACACACGGTTTACCACAAAACCCGGTCTCGCCTTCCTCCCATGGGCATCTATTTTTTTTCTCCTTTGAAACCGTTCTGAAAAAATCATCGCTCTCTCCCAAAATATCATAAGGCCTTTCAATGTCTTCTATCGTAATATTAGAGGCGGCCGATTTGCTCTTGTCTTCTTCTCTAGCCCGCCGGGCTTCCAAAATAGCATAGAGCGTTTTAATTTCTTCGCTCGCCCCCAACATAGCATGAAGCGTTTTAATTTCTTCTCTCATAATATTATATGAGGCGGCCATTGCTTTCTATATTAACGCGCATTTCTTCAATAGAAAAATAATTCTGTGTCACAAAACAGTAACTCATTTTTTGTCACATAAGCGGCGTTTTTGCCTTTACACACATTTATAATGAGGCGTTCTGTGGCAGACTTTTTTATCACCCCCTGGCGACTTTGGGAGCCAGGGGGTGATAAAAAAATCTGCCACAGAACCCTCATTATATATGTGTGTAAGAGTACGGGAGGCAAAAGCGATCGGCTTCTCTCTTCACCATCCTCAGAAACGTGTGACAACACAGCTCCTAATCCAAGAGACGACAAATCAACTGCTAATCGCACTGCCTTCTTTGGATCGTAATGTGCCAGCAAAGGTGCAGATTGCAAAATGCCTTTCAGCTTCACAAATGCTTGTTGACATTGTTTAGACCATTTCCACAGAATTTTCTCTACTAATAAACGATTCAGTGGGTGTGCCAGGGTAGCCATGTCAGGAACAAATCTGCGATAGTAATTTATTAAGCCCAGAAAGGATTTCAGATCTTTTAGGTTCTCTGGTACTGGCACCTCTTGAATAGCTTGAACTTTACGAGGAGATGGGTGTATACCATCACGATCGACCACAAAAGCGAAGTATTCTACTGTTGGCTTCATGAACACACACTTCTCCCTCTTTAACTTGATTCCCATGCTGCTCATTCGCTCCAAAGCGCCTTCCAGGTTACGAAAATGTGTCTTATCATTTGAGCCAGTAATAATGAGATCATCGAGAATACCACCAACACCCTGAAGACCATTCATGACGGAGTCCATGATCTTCTGAAAAATTGCAGGACCAGACGCTACACCAAAGGGCAGGCGGGTGTATCGAAACAGGCCAAGGTGCGTATTGATCGTCACATACTTCCTCGATTCTTCATCTAAGAGCACTTGTTGGTACGCTGAAGACAAGTCCAGCTTCGTGAACTTTTCCCCTCCATTTAATTGGGTGAACAGGTCATCAGCTGTAGGCATTGGGTGTTCTGGTACATCCAAAACAGGGTTAAAATAAAAAAGGGAAATAGCAGCATTGAAACGGTCGCTGTGAAAGTAGAACTGGTTTTGAACTGGCTTTCTCCTGAGTAATTACCGGTAGTTCTTCGAACAAACACATATAGAAAATTTTGCTTGAAGAGTTTCCCGATGACTATGTTCAGTATGTTTTAAATTCTTTTGTTGATTTCCTATCATTTATTCAGATTGTCAAAACTTCAAAAAACTCCCGTGCGTGCTACCAACTGTACTTCTCTTCAAGTTTTTGAAGAGTGGCGACAAAAGCAATAAAAAAGGTCAAGTTGCCAACCATTTTACACTGATATGAATATAATACAAATAATTAAAAAAAAACATATTGATAAAATTATTGTGAAATTATAAGGTAGCCCATAGGGTAGCCCATACGGGAGCCCATGGGCTAGCCCATGGGCCCGGGCCTAGGTTTTGTTTACACACTAAATTATTGTAGCATTGACACTTGAGATTATATTAACAATAGCCTTCAGTTGGTGCTCGGATATTTGTCTGAGGACACTGTCTGTTCGGAGAAGGGAACAGTTCTCTGAGAGCGTAGCTCAGGAAAAACTGTGACCTTCCTGGAACAGAGAATGTCCAAAGACAAATATCTGAGCTTATTTTTGGCCAAATGGAGGTCATTGTGTTTATTATCCTTCAAATCTTTTTTGCAGTAAGCATAGTTTTGAAAATTGGGAAATATATAAACAATAGTCTCCATTTAGTGCGAAAATATGCTAGAATATTTGTCCATGGACATTATCTGTTCTGAGAAGCGAACAGTTTTCCAAGAGCGTAGCTCGAGGAAAACTGTGACCGTTGAGGAACAGATAATGTCCAAGGACAAATATGCGAGCATAAATTATTTTCGCCCCAAATGGAGACTATTGTGTTTATTATCCTTCAAATCTTTTACGCAACGCGCGCAGTTTTGAAAATTGGGGTATATTTAACAATTATCCTGCGAAATCGCGCGGAATATCGTCTGATACTTAGCCGACGAGGCCGTAGGCCGAGTCGGCTAAAATCAGACGATATTCCGCAAGATTGAGCAGGATAATTGTTTTATTATTCAACAAATTGATAACAAAATTGATTTCCAAGCTCGTAACATTTTTAAACCTTTCTGTCAACATTTTTTCACTTCACTTTTTCTTCCCACGTACGAAGCTACGTATATCGCCGGATATCCGTCACCTAGGGATGACAGATATCGAGAACATCTTGACCATATTTGGATAGTGTTACAATTTGTTGAATAATAATCTCGGATATCCCCCAGTTTTAGCTGGGGATATTCAGTCACGTGACGCATTTAGACCAATCGCGCGCGAGCGAAAAGATTTGATGGATTATAATCTCGGATATTCCCCAGTTTTTAGCTGGGAAATATTTGGCAACATGACATATTAAGACCAATCGCATGTGAGCGAAAATATTTGATGGATTATAATTTGCAATACACTGTAACCTGCCCTGCAAATACTCAATAACAGCAAAGCACAACTGTAACAGCAGCTGTGGCACCAGTTTTATTTGCATTGCTTTACGTGTTTGTCTCTGCTCTAAAAGCACTACTATAAAAAAGGAAATAAATGTAGCCATCTTTTATGTCAAGAGGTATGCTCAAGTTTATGGCTTTGTCATTTTCTTGATGGGAATTAGCTGTTTTTTTGTTTTTTTTTGCGGAGCAATCCAGTTGATCTCAGGGCTGTCATTAAGTTCTAATTCACCTGTAGCCTTGATCTTCACACCCATAACAAACTTGTTACTTTATGGGTAAATTGTATCAACTACAGGCCACTTTACCCATAACGTCAAGGGTCCATCAAACATACTCAGCTGTAACAGGTGTTACAGGTTACAGCCCTTATTGACCGCCCTAGATCTAATGAGAAAATTAAAATTCTGATTCATGAATGTACTCCCCATTAGTGTGAGTGTGTCTTTACCCAGGAGAAAATATGTGAAAAAGGGTTAGGGTAAGGGTTAGTCTTAATATTGTTATTATAATGTATTTATTGATTATTAAAATAAAGATAGGACCCTGCGCACGCTCTGATTGGTCAAAAACCCATGTTTTATAAGAGTATAAAACAGAAAAAGCATGTTTTATTGTTTTGCGCGTGTAAAATCTATATTTTTTAAGCAAATGAAGAAGCCTGAGCCGTGTTTTATCACAGTGTAATACATGGCTTAGGCTTCTTTACTTGTTAATTATTTACGATAAGATCACTTTCCTAGAGACTGAGAGCTTTCAGTGCTCTTAAAAGTTCTGATGACATATAGACAACTAGATTTAATACGTTCCTTGCCCTTAATTTTCTGTTTGATCAACATCAACTTGAGTCGTTTGACTGTGTTGGTGTGGTCTCTTAAGTGAGTTCCCAGCTCTCTTCCTGTTGGAGTGTTGTTAGTCTTGTCTTGGATATACAGTGGCACTGAGTATTTTCTTCTTGTGTTTCTGTGCAGCTTGTTTGGTAAAACTTCTTTTATTATTTTTTTCTAATGCTTGTGTGATAAACTGTCTGATGTGTCCATGTGTTTGACTCCTGTGAGGGTCCCGTCGGCGATATTGTAGTGTGTTCTTGGGCAAGACACTTAACTCTCACAGTGTCTCTTTCCACCTCGAGCGGTGTATAAATGTGCTGGGGATAATCCTGCCATGGACAAGCATCTCATCCAGGGGGATCAAGAGAGGAGTAGAAACACTGAGTCTCGTAGTCACTTCATGCTACAAAAACGAGAGACAGGGGCTGGCTTGATAGACCTTATGAGCCACTTGGCTTGTATGTAGAGTCTACCCTCTGCTAAACCACTAAAAAAGCTATTGATACATGTATGTGATACTGTGTTCTAACCCACCCACTGCAACATGTGAGTGTTGGTATGTTGCAACAGCCAATTTGTTCAATCAATTTCTTGTCACTGTCACTTATTCCCCCCTATCTTCATCAGCCCACCATGTGTCTGCAACTTAAATTTCACTTATGCCCTAGCTGTTTCCTCAATCTGATCTTCACTATTAAGTGTACTAGTCACCAGCTACTGCATTCGCCCCAAGTGAGTGCAGGCTTACTTCTGGATTGGTGCATTTCTAGCTAGAATGCAGGGTGTTGTTTCTGTCTTGGATTAACATGTCAGCATTTATAGTGGTTTCATCGTCACAAACGTCTTCCCTAATGCAACTCTAAGGGCGTTTATAGAAGATGGTGCCCTTACGAAAAAGGATTTTCCTTTGAGGGACAATTTCAGTGTGCTCACCCCTGCGGAAAGATGAAAAGTCTAAATGTGTACTTGGGGGTGGCCCTGCTTTATACAAAACAATGGATAGCATTGAAAATCTTACTCTGCATACTGTGTCAACTCTTACAACCTCAGACAAGCTATTTCTTCTTGTGGTCACGGAGCCTTCTGATGTTACAAAAATGGTAGTGATGCATGTAGTGGCTTTGGAATGGTGGGCATGTCTTCAAAAGTGATGAAATATGCACTAATTTCATATTGTGATTAAGGATGTGTGTAAAAGGTGAAGGGAAGTGTAGGTACATGTATCCTCTTCATCGCTTCATCAACAATGCTGGGAAAATGATTGCAAAATCCATACAGCCAACTGCTTCCTTGAGCCTAAGCTTATGTGCATCTGCAAATACTTGTTTGGCAGCACTATTTTTGTGATTTTGAGGTCTTCATTACTGGTCCAGGATATTTCCGTCAAGACCTCTTTAAGACTGGTGAGAGAGAGAAAAAAACAAAACCACTTATAAATATTCTAATCTGTCCATACAGACCCATGTAAAGCCCATATCACGTTTCTATTGTCTTGGAAACCTCTACAGCTGTAGACGCAAATGTTTTGGCTTTGGCTTGAATGCCAGAAATAAAGGGAAAGAAGGAATCTCTAAACTGAAATTACTAAGTAACTAACTTGAACAAAAACATTTTCTACTTTCTCCCTTATTTTTTTACATCATTCTCCATTCTGCCTTTTATTTTTTAGCTGTTTCCTCCTCCCTTAACCTTTCCTCTTCCCTCGTGATGGTATCCAATAAAATTTTCTGGAACTACACAGTTTAATGGGTGTCGTAGTCTCTGTCATTAATTATTTTTGTCTCGCAGTTTAATAAGTTAAAAATGTTTAAGTCTGACCCTACCATTTACCACCAAATTATAAATTAAAATGGTTTCTAAATTAAATGGAAAACTGAATGAAATGGTGAGATCTCAATTGAAACTTGATAGATCTGTAAGTACAGGTACATGTACATGTAGGTACAGAAAACACTTTATTTTATAGTTATCGCCAGCAGCATTGAATCATTTACTGATTCATAATCTTTGATTATAGGTCTGGTGTTGGCTTCCTGGATAGCAAAAACATCACTTGCACAGAATGCTAGCTTTAGTAAGTACATTGTAGTTTTTAAACCATGCCCCTGCAAAATTTTGACCGAGATCTCGGCGAGTTTTTGGCCGGCGAGATTGCCGAGATCTCGCCGAGATCTCGCCGAGATCTCGGCGAGATCTCAAAATCTCCAGGGGGGGTTGGAAGCCCTTCCCATAATGCATTGCGAATGAACTATATTATCAACCGTCGATTGTCACGTGACCTGTTAGTTGTCAGTGGCGTTCATGGCGTCAAGTCCAATGTCTCTTGAAAGTTTGTCGTTGAAATAATGCGCTTTAGGCCGTGTCTTACGCTGTAAAGTACAGGGGATCTTTTTCCAAATCCGTAAGTCGATTACTAATACAATTTTACCTGTCGAAGTGATATCTAGATTGTGAGACGGCAAGCTCTTCATTGACTCCCAGTGAATCGGACTTGTGTTGTTTCGCCTTCGTTCCCGCTAGAATTTTGTCGCGAAATTCCAGTCGCCAACTTTCCTTTTTGTCGGTTCGGATTGGTTTAGTTCGCCAATTAATTTCTCAGTTTGTTTACATCTCATAAAATAGAGTAGGATCTTCGAAATCGTCAAGTGGTAAAACAGGCTAAAAACGAATTGGTGATCGTAGTCTAACTCACGAGTGTAAGTTAGTTTATAATCTTGTGAGCATTTCGTATTTGATTACGTTTAAGCTTATGTTAAATCAAGCTTAGGTCTAAATGATCTCATTAAAATATTTTTTAACGCAACATATGTCAGAGATTGGTTTCTTGAAACATTTTTCGTGAGTATCGACCAGTGCGTGTGGGTTTTCTTTTAAGAGGCTGGTACTCTTCATGAAAATAACAATTTAGTTGCCATTAAAATATTTCTTGCTGGCTCTGTAGTACGATAATATTTGCTGTTATTGTGCAAATGTAAGGCTATTTGTAACCATTTAATTTATACAAACACGCTATAAATTATCAAACTGCACAGTATATTGTCTTTCACAATTATTTCACCTTCCATAAACGATATTTAGAGGAGCATTCTTCATCCAAATATATTAAAGATCGCGATAATTATAGGATAATTTTACCGGGCTGGAAGATTGTCAGCTGGCCTGTGGAGAAGTTGCCTAATGGTAGTTTGATTTTTTATTGCCAAAAAAGACCATTTTGCCATCATCTGAACTACTGGATCTTAACATTTGTAGAAATGACAACAAGTTTCATGGCTGAAGCCTCTGAAAATATCCTTTGGTCTGTTTAATTGAAAAGTTATAATAGTCATTAATTTTGTATGGATGATAATATTTTTGTTTCAAAGAGAGCTGTGGATTTTTGTCATCTAAGATTAGTTGAATGAAAGATCTTTATGTTGCCCATTTGGTTCAGGTTTCAAGTGTTTGAACCCTCATGACATTAAATACTCCAGACATTGCATTTTCTAATTTGAGGTCATAAATATTTGAATTTCCCACAAGTTGTTTTAAGAACTCCTCCCTAACTAGCCATCCACATCCAACTGAAAATATTCTGCTGCCTCACTTAAGGACTTTCTTTGTCAAGACAGTATCTGTATGCCAGTCAACTCTTGATCAAATGGAAAATACTGAATGCAAATGATTTTGTCATAGCATGTTTCATAGGCTGGTACCTAATATACCTGTAATTCAAAGGTATTTTCCCAGAAAATATCCATTCTCCTACTGTCTGAGGGTGTTTGGTAGAAGTACTCCTAGTCGCTTCATGTTAAAGAAATCAGGAAAAGCTCCCACCTGATCTGGGCCACTTGGCTCATATGCAGAGTTTACCTTCACCTGGCCAGTAGTGATTATTGACTTTGTTACACTTAGCTGGGTCTGGAAGGTATTACCAGGATCTGGAATTTGACCAAGCTATGGTACAGGATTCCCTAAATTTAACATATCTTGACAGGATTTGACGTCAAAAATTTAGGCATAGGATGTGGGATGTTCTTTTTTTAATGCATCTCAGGAATTTGGGAATTCATCATGACCCAAAAAATGTTTTTACATCAACCAGGAAAGTGCTAAGTGGTATGTAATTTACTGAACCCTTCTTTCCTCCATGTTTCAGGGAATTTCAGAGAGACTGATACATATACTTTGGTCTTATCCTAGAGAGTGTGAGTTCCATGCCTGCTATGCTGAAACTTAGAGATGTTTAAATATTCATTTGTTGGGAAGTCAATACTGACTATCAAGCATGTACACTTCAAAAAAACACACCAGTATTATTGTATCAAGTGACTATTATAGTATAAAAGTCAAATTGCCCTAGAAGGTGACAGGGACCTCAATCAACAGAGTAGTTTGTTTACTTGTTTAAATGTTATACAACAGTTTAAGCCTGATTTCGTATGTAACTTATCAGGTACCATGCCGACACAGGTATAGTACTGCATAATAACAGATCCTTTCTATAAATTACACAGAATGCAGAGTAAATACTATTTAGCATCATATCAATGACAGGCTTTAAACATAACTAATCTTTATTTGAAGGTTACAAATATTATTTATTTCTCTGTCTTCTAATTGCATCTCTGTGATATTTTGCCAACCAAGAAGCTTCTGTCGCACTAGCCTGTCTGGCTGGTGGAAGTCGTGAGCAAGTGATTTTTTAATGACTGAGCATCTTCGGGAGATCAGAAAATGAGCTTTTATTTAGGCTTATAGCCTTGAAGTTAATTTCAGCTCATTGACATTTGGGGGATATCAAACATCGGAGAATTCGTTTTTAGTATTTGTTGGCCAACAACTCCAACTTTATTTCGCCTGTAAGTCATTGTTTACAGGTGACTTTTCAGGATGACGGCCATCTTGCGGGAGCGAGTGAAATGTCATGCCGCAGGGCAAAAATACGAAAAACCGGTCGTTTCGCCAACGTGTCAGTTTCGCCAACGACCAGTTCGCCAACGGATGAAGTCGTTTCGCCAACGTCTAATGTCAGTTCGCCAACGCTTATAAGTCGTTTCGCCAACATCCAAAATACCTTTTTTCGTTGAAAATAATTGCCAATTAGATAAATTGCAATTCACTTCCTGAGAGGGATCTTATGTTATGAACAGCCATATTTGTTTTTGAACCATAAATAGGTAACCCAGGCTCGCTGTGCGTGACACGTGACATAACACGGTAAATTATAGAGAACATATGAGGAGAAGTTTTAATAGGTCTGAAAATTTGCTACAAAATGGAAATGAAAATCGATGAAACTTACCATGTGGCGAGTTCTTGTTGTCCTTAATACGTACACGTAGTTTTGAGGAAAAATAGTCGTCTTCGCATTTCCTTCATAGTAAAGTGGCAACGGGCTTTCCATCCATTAACGCCAATGTATAAAAAAAAAAGTTTTATAGCCGGTTTAAACTCTCCAAATAAAGCTGTGAATGGTTTAAAAAGTTTTCAAGTACGAACGGCCTTTGCTGCTATGTGAGGGAAACAAGTAAACGCTTCTAAGCGAGTCATCAAACAAACATATTTCAACTCAATGGCCCTTTAACTACGCGAATTACCAACTACGCAAATGTTTAATAAAAAAGGTATTACAGCCGGTTCATACTCAACAAATACAATCCGTGGATTGTTTAGAAGGTTTTGAAATACAGCCTCAAATGGCGTGGGAGAGAGAGAGATTGGGGCGAGTGAAAACGAACCATTCGTCTTGGATATCTTCTTTTGGTAAGTTGTAAATATATTTCAGATCTATTTTATACAAAGTATTTTGGACGTTGGCGAAACGACTTATAAGCGTTGGCGAACTGACATTAGACGTTGGCGAAACGACTTCATACGTTGGCGAACTGGTCGTTGGCGAACTGACACGTTGGCGAAACGACCGGATACCTAATGTTTCACTTAATACCATCTAAAATTATATGTGCCATCTCTTTATGGAAACTGCAGTTGGTTCCAGCAATATTATGCCAAAGCCTAACTTAAAAACTCATGTACAAGCACCAAAGTAAATTTGCGCCCGCCTGATTTCTTCTTCATTTCCTAATTGGCAAAAGGAACCCAGTGAAAAGACACTCAACTCGGTGCTTGTTTTTTACGTATCAAACAGTGAAGTTAATTCGAGATCAATCGACTTTAAGATCTTCTATATATTGAAGCAACAATTTATAGAATCTATCTACAAATCATGCAAGGCATAAGTTGGCAATCGGTCATAGTTTATATGGCATTTTGCGGGATGACAGCCATTTTGCCGAAGGACAGAAATTGACAACTTTCACGATAAAGATAAAAGATTGAAAAAAACATTTACAAACATTAAAATCTTACTTTACATTTTCCTTAAAGCATGAACCGAAGATATAACCAGCCTTGAGGTCACAACAATGAACCAAATCGAAGTAGCAACCAAGTGAAATCCTGCGAATGACCTTGAATTATGACAAGGTTCTGTTTACACCTGTGAAAACTCGCCCGAACTTTGACGCGCTGTATCATGGGAAGGGCTTCCAGCCCCCCCTGCAAAATCTCGGCGGCCAAAAACTCGCCGAGATTCTCGCCGAGATCTCGGCGAGATCTCAAAATCTCGTCGAGATTCTCGCCGAGATCTTGCCTAGATCTCAAAATCTCGGCGGCCAAAAACTCGCCGAGAATCTCGCCGAGATCTCAAAATCTCCTCGAGATTCTCGCCGAGATCTTGGCGAGATCTCAGGATCTCGGCGGCCAAAAACTCGCCGAGATATCAAAATCTCGGCGGCCAAAGACTCACCGAGTATCTCGGCAAGATTTCAAGTAAGATCTCGGCGAGATCTCAAAGTCTCGGCGGTCAAAAACTTGCTAAGAATCTCGGCGAGACTCGCCGAGATATCAAAATCTTGGAGGCCAAAACATCTCACCGAGAAAACTGGAAGATATTTTAAAATGTCAACACTCAGATCCAGGTAAGGTAATCATAAATTCGTTGAGTGAGGTATTCGTTGAGTTTCTAGCAGACAAAACAAACACACTGAAATACGACTCCAGACTACATGTCAAAACAAGCAGATTTATTGACAGATAAGAGGGTCCGTCACGTACAGTTCAAAAAAACTTAACAGTTTCAGACACGTCCACCTTCAGTTGACATTTAGCTACCCTTAATGAGAGGAAAATCGTTTCTGCTGAAACTAAAAATAGAGGAGAACTAACCTTTATCCTCGGGTCGACTTACGTCCTTTACCTCGTGTGAACAAGAATAATTAACCTCAGATGTACTACATCTGTCAGCCGCAAAGAAGCGAAGAAAATTCGTTTAGCTTGACTACAACTTCATCCCAAAGCGAATGTCATGAAAAGGTTCATCTTCATCAACTGCTCAAGTTTTGCACTTTGCTCAAAATTGTTCCGTGTACACAGACTTCAATCGTCGCAGGTCTTGATAAAAAACAGTTGTACAAGATGTTTACAAATCCTCTTGAGATTGCTCACATTCGCGATGAAAACGTAAGAAATTAGTTAAGCCGTATTTCCTTTTCTTGAACAAAGCAGCTCATTTCATCGTAATCAAGTCCTTTGCACTTTCAAAAACATCCAGCAAAAAAATTTCCCACGGCAAGAACTGAAACCAACTCTCCTGTCGAGGGATTGCGTGTACTTTACCCCACGTGACTTAAGACATCCAATCACAGTGCCTAGTTAACGATCTTGGCGGGAAGTCTTCCCGCGTCTAGTCTATCTGCCGCCGGCGCTGCTCGAGGAAGAGTGAAAAAAAAACAAAAACAAAATCTACCTCTACAAAGCCGAATTTGAAAAGTATTTTTTTTAGACAATTGATGGTCATTGAGTAGCTCAATGGTACGTCTGCTCCAACGTCTAAAAGAAAGAACAAAATTTCAATACGAGAAACAAAACTCTTATCTTAAAAAGCGATCAGCACGCGTCTCTTCGTCGCCATAATTAAGTCAGATCGCTCCATTCAACTTTGTTAAATAAAATATTTCGGTAAATAAAAACCGATCCATGTCTGAGCGTCTTTACTTCATTTTTGGGCTTCCCGCATTTGAAATCGAACTGAAAAACAGAAAGCTAATGGTCAACCACAAAGCAGTTAAATTCAACGGAGAAAAATTATTCATTTCATCTGGGAATGATTGGGTAAATATTTTGGTAAGTTTGTGTTTTTCAAGATCTCGGCAAGATCTTACTGAGATACAGAAAGAGTCGAGCTTCACGGCGAGATCTTGCCGATCTCGGCGAGATGTAGAAAATCTCGCCGCGAACTCGACCGAGATTTGAGAAACCCACAAACATCATGGCGAGATCTCCGCAATCTCGGCGAGATGGAGGAGATCTCGCCGCCATCTCGCCGAGATTCAGAAACTCACAAGCATCATGGCGAGATCTCTACAAATCTCGGCGAGATCTTGGTAATCTCGGCGAGATGGAGGTTATCTCGCCGCGATCTCGCCGAGATTTAAAATCACGCAAACATCATGGCGAGATCTCTACAAATCTCGGCGAGATCTTGGTAATCTCGGCGAGATGGAGGAGATCTCGCCGAGATTTAGAATCTCGCAAACATCATGGCGAGATCTCTACAATCTCGGCGAGATCTCGGTCATCTCGGCGAGATCTCGGCAATCTCGGCGAGAGGGAAGATATCTCGCCGGGATCTCGCCGAGATTTAGAATCTAAAGAACATCATGGCGAGATCTCGGCGAGATCTCGTCAATCTCGGCGAGATCTCGCCGATCTCGGCGAGATCTCGCCAATCTCGGCGAGATCTCGGTAAAAATTTTGCACGGCTGTATCCTTTATGAAGAGTAAATAAAACAATTAGTCATTAAGATGGGATGTGCATAATTTGATTATACATTGTATGCCTATATATTATGATTATATAGTGCACAGGCTGCAGTTATTGCATTGTAAGTTAGAGTTTTTGGTGTTAAAAGTAGATTTGGCATTTACATGACTGTGATACATGTAATTATGGGACATGGCTTCCCCTTGCGTAAACCCCTTTGGCAAACTACATGTATATGCCTATGGGAATTATTCAAAGGATGAAGGCTTTTTTTTGGAGAGGAGGCCAGAATCTTAGGAGGTAAATTCTGTGGTGCACATATTTTTCTTCTTCGACAATTCATGTTCTGCTGTTCTTACAACTCCTGACTTTTCTCTACCCTGAGGTGAAGATTCTGTACACACAAAGCCTGAGTGTGTGAATGTGGTGGGTCTTGGAAACTCGTCAGCATATCAGAGGCTTTTGAAATGTGTCTCATTTCTGGCTGTAGCCTAAGACCAGGCTAACTTGTTTGAGAATGGTATCATAGGCAAATGCGGCAGAGCCACAACTGAGAGCCAGTGAGCCTGAACGCCAGTTATTGATTTTTGAATTCTGCCCCTTGCAAGGTGTTAAGTTGGCAATATGTCACATGTGTCAGATAACTATACAGTAGAGAGCGAAACAAAATATGTACAGACATGACGGCGCATTGCACATGGAGACTTTTGTAGAGGATGTACATGGATGGTGCAATGAGTTAACTTTAAACTATTGACCTCGGAGGACAAATCAAAACCAAAGTGGAACAGAATTTCCATTCTTGCACTAGTCTATTTTAACAGCTAACATTTGAGAAAACAATGGAAAATAAAAGCAAAAGAGACATGATTTGTGAAAAACAATTTGAAAACAAGAAATCGAATAATATTTTCACTGCATGATGAAATATAGTTCAGCAATGCGAAAGAAAGATGAAAGTTGAAAGTCAAAAAGACGACAAAAACAAGCTAATTATTTTGAGATCAATCATCTTTCAACTGTACTAAATAATAGTAACCATTTACTGTAGTTCTGTTTTCTGTCTATGACTATATATCAATTCAACTTGTCGGGGAACCACTGAAGATTTGTTTTTGAGGATCCTCATGAAGTCATTGTCCAGTGCCTTCTCTGCTGAATGCAAATAGAAGTTGTGGCAAAGGATTGTCGCCAAAAATGTCATTTACGTCTTGTAGCAAAGCACATGTCAAACCAAGAGTTTGTCCTTCCTTAATCTGGTCTTCAATCAGGCTTATCAGCAGGCCAATAACTAGAATCACACTGTTTGGATGCTCTCCTTCCCAAATCTTCTGTTTGATCGCTGTGGAGAACAGCTGAAAACTAAAGCTCTTACCGAAACCAGTCGGCATCACTGCAAAAACATTCCATTCTTCCAATAAACAATTCGCAACTATTTGCTGCTCTAGTTTTAGTTCAAAACTTGAGTCAGAATTAATCAAAAGCTTGAGGAACCCTCCTTGACCAAAGTCTACAGATGATTCGTGTGATATGAAATGAACTAAGCTGCACTGGTTTTTGTGACCTGTTGTTTTAAACCAATTGGATCGCTGCGTTTGTCAGCGAATGCAGAGAATACAAAACTCAATAGCTTGCGCGCAGGCTCACTTTTCCTTGCCCCATTCTCAGCTCTCAGTTGCAGCTCCCCCACCTTTGCTCGTAATATCCAACCCAACAAGTGAGCCTGCTTGTAGGCTATTCTGGGTGTGTCTAGAATATGAGTAGTTCAGGAGTTTCAATAAAAGCTGGCTACTGGCAGTCTACTGCTGCTTGTAGGACCTCTTACCGCCGTCTGTTTGGATTTCATTTATGAAAATAAAAATGATCATAATATTATTTCAAAAAAGTAAATTCAACAACAACAATGACCACCTTTAGTGGCCCGCTTATAACTAAAGTTATTGAAACCCCTGGTAGTTGAAATCTGTTTCACTTAGTCTCTTGTGCAAAAAACTCTCCAATGCAAAATCCTAAGCCAATTTTTTTCTCAGAGTTTATTTGTACGGCCACGGTCAGTAGCCTAATTGAAAGAAGCTACAACCTTGGTGACAAGGGTTGGAAACTTCCTTTTTTTTTTTGCATTTTTTCCCCACCCCTGTGCAATGCTGACAAAACACTTTGATCTAAAGTAAGTTTGCATTTGACTATTTTCCAACATTGGAAGGGGGAATGGGGTGCTGGCACTTATTCAATAGGTATTACGGTTATGAGTTCATGTGTTTTCCATTTTTCCAACACCAATTTGTCCAAGGTTGTAGGACTACTCATAGTCTTTCTGTAAAGTTTCAGGTTTTTACCATTTATCAGCCTTAATGCTTCAGTTACAAATAATTATCCCTGTAATCATGCAGCACATCATGGGATGAACCCCAGGCTGAAGCCAGAAGTGGTAAATTAATTAACACCTAGCTTTCTCTTACTTTTAGGTTGTGGGTCGTTTAACAAAACAGTTCTTGCTTCTGCACTCTACAACACAACTGTTACAAGCCAAACTATCCATCAGATTATGGCAATAACCAGGAATGTACATTGTTAATTAAAGTAGACAATAGCCATTTACTTCATCCCTTTATAGTGAAAGTGACATTCAATGACTTCCAGTTGGGAAGTCAATGTGTTGGTGACTTCCTCAAATTTTATGATGGTATGAATATTCACTCAAGCCTTCTTGGATCATACTGGTGGTACAACCCATCCAGAAGTTATTTATTCCACTGGACTTTACCTGTATGTCAAGTTTCTACACAAACATCTTTTTTACGTACAGAGGCTTTAGCTTCAGTTTTTCAGCTGTTAAAGAAGGTACATGTACATTATTTTACAGTCCATTCACAGCACCGTGTTGAATTTTTAATACCTTGTGAATGTTTCTGTCAGTCTCTAATACAGACACCAAAACACTGCAGGCCTAGCTAGGTGTTCATATTGCAGTGTTGTGAATGAAGAGGGCTTGTAGTGAAATCTCTCAAATTGTGGAAATTACAACAGAGACAATCTTGTTCCCAGAGCCCACGTGTCTTTTGCTCAGCATCAAGACATGGAGCTCTGGAATAATCAATTTCCAGAACTATGATGATTGACTACTCGATTTATCAAAACTGCTTTATATGCGTTAATAGCCTGCAAATGCAGACGTACTTGGTTCCACCGAATTAAATTGTTTTTTGGCGGAACCAAGTGACAGCCGGAAATATGTCTAAATGCAAAAAACTACCAGAAGTAAATTGCTTGTTAAAAAATCATAACAGGTGAGGGCTGGTGAGCAAAAATTTCAAATCAAAATGGTACAGAAAACTCCAACTAAACTTGTAAACATAAAAACTTGTTGCTGTAAAACTCTTAGGTGCTAATGATCAGGAAAAGTCCCAAAGGGAAGCGATCATGGAAGGATACAATGAAATTATTGGCCATGTTGTAACCAAAGCGTGCATGCGCCGTGAAACCGGAACTCCTGAAATCTTGGTCTGGAAATTTGATTTTTCCAGAGCTCCATGTCTTGGTGCTGACCAAAAGGCACGTAGGCTCTGGGAATGAGATTTTACTGAGACAACTGGAGTACTCAAAATGAATAGAAAATCCAGTAAGGTTTATCCCCAGCTGGAACACCAATGGGTATAGTCTCTTCTGAAATTGGTAGCTCTGATGTTGGCAGTTTCAAAATACCCCTCTAGCATTTGCAGTTAACAACAACAAACAACACCTTTATTTGCACCTTTTTAAATAAATTACATCTACAGAGTAATAAAAAAATAAGAAAAAGTACATGGCTGCCCGAAATAACCACTAGGCTACAAAAATAGGGCAGCCATCCTTAGTGTATTGAATACTAACAGTAATTTTCAATGGTACATAAGACTTCTTAGGTAACAAATACAACAACACACAAACACACAACAAAAGCTACAATCCTGGACAAAAGTCTTGGACAAATTTACATTTGTGGCACTTTTTCACTCGCAGCAAACAAACTGGCAGGCGTGAATTCATCTGCCCTTGTTCAGCCCCCCCCCCCCCCCCCTACAATGTTGGACGAGTGGACAAGCTCTATTTCTCTAGATTTTCAACATTGTATGGGGGGTGGGGGGGGGGTGGCGGGAAGCAACGCATTTTGAAACGGAAAACAGTGCATTTTTAAAACTCCGTTTTTAAAAAACACAGAAAATTAATGCAATTACACAAGTGTCCCAAGGAATTTTGTCCACCATTGTCTGATTTTTTGTCTTATGGAAAAATGCACAATTACGATGTTTTTTGGCCCTAAATGCATTTAGGACCCTGAGAGTGTGAATATCTGAGTTAAGACAGGCATTTCTTAGAGCTTTTAACCGGCTTTTCCGTATTTTTTTAATGGTTTTGGACCCGCTGGGAAAGGTGTTGATCTCACATAATATAGAAACTTTTGTATGTGATGGCAGTGATAATGGAGTCGCTTGAGTTGGATACGAAACGAACTGTTAACATTAATGTACAGTTCTTCAGATACTTCAATATTTAAACGACAAATCTGGTATTTAAGCCAATCTTAGTGATCACCTTAACAGTTATTACAGCTTGTTTCAGTGAGTACAAATATAGTGAGGCGCTTTACTCTTCGGTAGTGACGTCAGCGTTCACTGGTCATCGCGCAGTAACTCAGCGGCGAAGAAAGAGAGTGTTAATTCTATTTCCTCAAGTATCAACTAAGAATGCCAGCCAAAATATATTTTCAACACGACAGTTATGGTCCTTTTTGGAAATAAGTTCACAAAAGTCAGGTCACAGCACGCTGGCAGTGAATGCAATGGTTCTCACTTAATCCAGTGTAGAAGAGTTAACTTAAAACAATTCTTAACAATGAAAAATGAGAACCGTGTTGGCAGAGCTCAAAATTAAGTTTTTCCCAGCAATAAAGGTGTCGAAGATCGATTTCCAAATACAGTTGACTTTAACACGTCTTAAATGCGAGCTTTTGGAAATAGTTAGGCAGATTTTTAAGGTTTTAAAGTGAGTACCGTGGCTGAGAACCGTTGAGTTATGCAAATAAAAAGGGACCAACTCATTGCCCATGACATCAAAAAACGTCACACAATGTCATTTCGTAAACAAATAAAGGGAAATGAACTACCAATGGCTGAAACTTTCCAATGCTTGGTTCGGTACCTTTCGGTGAAAGTAGTGTTTGCGATCCACGTTCACTGCCTGCATGCTCCCACATATCAGCTGCACAGTTGAACTTCGAGATTTCGACAGTTTTTTCCCGCGCGAGTGTCACATGGCTGAAGTCTTCCTGTGTTTATCTCAGAATGGCAGCTTGTGCCTCGTGTTCGACAGGCACACATTTCCTGGTTAACGGCTAACACCAGATCTATAACGGCCCGTTATAGATCTGCTGTTAGCCGTTAACCAGGAAATGTGTGCCTGTCGAACACGAGGCACAAGCTGCCTTTCTGAGATAAACACTGGAAGTCTTCTCCCATGTGACACTCGCGCGGGAAAAAACTGTCGAAATCTCGAAGTTCAACTGTGCAGCTGAATATGGGCTGCTTGCAGGCAGTGAACGTGGATCGCAAACATACTTTCACCGAAAGGTACCGAACCAAGCATTGGAAAGTTTCAGCCATTGGTATTCATTTCCCTTATTTGTTTACGAAATGACATTGTGTGGCGTTTTTTGATGTCTGGGGCAATGAGTTGGTCCCTTTTTATTTGCATAATCAACGGTTCTCAGCCACGGTACTCACTTTAAAACCCTTAAAATCTGCCTAACTATTTCCAAAAGCTCGCATTTAGACGTGTGTAAAGTCAACTGTATTGGAAATCGATCTTCGACACCGTTTATTGCTGGGAAAAACTTAATTTTGAGCTCTGCCAAACACGGTTCTCATTTTTCATTGTGTGAAGAATTGTTTTTTAAGTTAACTCTTCTACTACACTGGATTACAGTGAGAGAACCATTTGCATTCACTGCCAGCGTGCTGTGACCTGACTTTGTGAAACGTATTTCCAAAAAGGACCAAACTAACTGTCGTGTTGAAAATATATTTTGGCTGGCATTCTAGTTGATACTTTGAGGAAATAGAATTAACACTCTCTTTCTTCGCCGCTGAGTTACTGCGCGATGACAGTGAACGCTGACGTCACTACCGAAGAGTAAAGCGCCTCACTATATTTGTACTCACTGAAACAAGCTGTAATAACTGTTAACGGTGATCACTAAGATTGGCTTAAATAACCAGATTTGTCGTTTAAATATTGAAGTATCTGAAGAACTGTACATTAATGTTAACAGTTCGTTTCGTATCCAACTCAAGCGACTCCATTATCACTGCCATCACATACAAAGTTTCTATATTATGTGAGATCAACACTTTCCCAGCGGGTCCAAACCATTAAAAAAATACGGAAAAGCCGGTTAAAAGCTCTAAGAAATGCCTGTCTTAACTCAGATATCACACTCTCAGGGTCCTAAATGCATTTAGGCCAAAACATCGAATTGTGCATTTTTCCATAAGCACAAAAAAATCAGACAATGGTGGACAAAATTCCTTGGGACACTTGTGTAATGCATTAATTTTCTGTGTTTTTTTAAAACGGAGTTTTAAAAATGCACTGTTTTCCGTTCAAAATGCGTTGCTTCCCGCCACCCCCCCCCCCACCCCCCATACAATGTTGAAAATCTAGAGAAATAGAGCTTGTCCACTCGTCCAACATTGTAGGGGGGGGGGGGGGGCTGAACAAGGGCAGATGAATTCACGCCTGCCAGTTTGTTTGCTGCGAGTGAAAAAGTGCCACAAATGTAAATTGTCCCAGACTTTTGTCCAGGATTGTAGCTTTTGTTGTGTGTGTTGTGTGTTGTTGTATTTGTTACCTTAAAGAAGTCTTATGTACCATTGAAATTACTGTTAGTATTCATACACTAAGGATGGCTGCCCTATTTTTGTAGCCTAGTGGTTATTCGGGCAGCCATGTACTTTTTCTTATTTTTTTTATTACTCTGTAGATGTAATTTATTTAATAAGGTGCAAATAAAGTTGTGTGTTTGTTGTTGTTAACTGCAACATGCTAGAGGGGTATTTTGAAACTGCCAACATCAGAGCTACCAATTTCAGAAGAGACTATACCCATTGGTGTTCCAGCTGGGGATAAACCTTACTGGATTTTCTATTCATTTGAGTACTCCAGTTGTCTCAGTTAAATCTCATTCCCAGAGCCTTACGTGCCTTTTGGTCAGCACCAAGACATGGAGCTCTGGAAAAATCAAATTTCCAGACCAAGATTTCAGGAGTTCCGGTTTCACGGCGCATGCACGCTTTGGTTAAACATGGCCAATAATTTCATTGTATCCTTTCCATGATCGCTTCCCTTTGGACTTTTTCACTGATCATTAGCACCTAAGAGTTTACAGCAACAAGTTTTTATGTTTACAAGTTTATTGGAGTTTTTCTGTACCATTTGATTTGAAATTTTGCTCACCCAGCCCTCACCTGTTATGATTTTTTAACAAGCCATTTTACTTCTGGTAGTTTTTTGCATAGACATATTTCCGGCTGTCACTTGGTTCCGCAAAAACAATTTAATTCGGTGGAACCAAGTACGTCTGCATTTGCAGGCATTAACGGCATATAAAGAGCTTGATAAATCGAGTAGTCAATCATCATAGTTCTGGAAATTGATTATTCCAGAGCTCCATGTCTTGATGCTGGAGCAAAGACACGTGGGCTCTG
This sequence comes from Platygyra sinensis, assembly GCA_019787425.1. Classification (NCBI taxonomy): domain Eukaryota; kingdom Metazoa; phylum Cnidaria; class Anthozoa; order Scleractinia; family Merulinidae; genus Platygyra; species Platygyra sinensis. The sequence goes on from JAHPZR010025052.1 coordinate 20,587, forward strand.
GGAACAAGATTGTCTCTGTGTAATTTCCACAATTTGAGAGATTTCACTACAAGCCCTCTTCATTCACAACACTGCAATATGAACACTAGCTAGGCCTGCAGTGTTTTGGTGTCTGTATTAGAGATGACAGAAACATTCACAAGGTATTAAAAATTCAACAGGTGCTGTGAATGGACTGTAAAATAATGTACATGTACCTTTCTTTAACAGCTGAAAAACTGAAGCTAAAGCCTCTGTACGTAAAAAAGATGTTTGTGTAGAACTGACATACAGGTAAAGTCCAGTGGAATAAATAACTTCTGGATGGGTTGTACCACAGTATGATCCAAGAAGGCTTGAGTGAATATTCATACCATCATAAAATTTGAGGAAGTCACCACACATTGACTTCCCAACTGGAAGTCATTGAATGTCACTTTCACTATAAAGGGATGAAGTAAATGCTATTGTCTACTTTATTAACAATGTACATCCTGGTTATTGCCATAATCGATGGATAGTTTGGGCTTGTAACAGTTGTGTTGTAGAGTGCAGAAGCAAGAACTGTTTTGTTAAACGACCCCACCTAAAAGTAAGAGAAAGCTAGGTGTTAATTAATTTACCACTTCTGGCTTCAGCCTGGGTTCATCCCATGATGTGCTGCATGATTACAGGGATAATTATTTGTAACTGAAGCATTAAGCTGATAAATGGTAAAAACCTGAAACTTTACACGAAAGGACTATGAGTAGTTCCTACAACCTTGGACAAATTGTGTTGGAAAAATGGAAAACACATGAACTCATAACGTAATACCTATTGAATAAGTGCCAGCACCCCATTCCCCCTTCCAATGTTGGAAAATAGTCCAAATGCAAACTTACTTTTAGATCAAGTGTTTTGTCAGCCATTGCACAAGGGGTGGGGGAAAAAATGCAAAAAAAACAAGGAAGTTTCCAAACCTTGTCACCAGGTTGTAGCTTCTTTCAATTAGGCTACTGACGTGGCCGTACAAATAAACTCTGAGGAAAAAAAATTGGCTTAGGATTTTGCATGGAGAGTTTTTATGCACAAGAGACTAAGTGAAACAGATTTCAACTACAGGGTGTTTCAATAACTTTAGTTAGAAGCGGGCCACTAAAGGTGTCATTGTTGTTGTTGAATTACTTTTTGAAAATAATATTATGATCATTTTATTTTCATAAATGAAATCCAAACAGACGGCCGGTAAGAGGTCCTACAAGCAGCAGTAGACTGCCAGTAGCCAGCTTTTATTGAACTCCTGAACTACTCATATTCTAGACACACCCAGAATAGCCTAAAGCAGGCTCACTTGTTGGGTTGGATATTACGAGCAAAGGTGGGGAGCTGCAACTGAGAGCTGAGAATGGGGCAAGGAAAAGTGAGCCTGCGCGCAAGCTATTGAGTTTTGTATTCTCTGCATTCGCTGACAAACGCAGCGATCCAATTGGTTTAAACAACAGGTCACAAAAACCAGTGCAGCTTTAGTTCATTTCATATCACACGAATCATCTGTAGACTTTGTCAAGGAGGGTTCCTCAAGCTTTGATTAATTCTGACTCAAGTTTTGAACTAAAACTAGAGCAGCAAATAGTTGCGAATTGTTTATTGGAAGAATGGAATGTTTTTGCAGTGATGCCGACTGGTTTCGGTAAGAGCTTTAGTTTTTTCAGCTGTTCTCCACAGCGATCAAACAGAAGATTTGGGAAGGAGAGCATCCAAACAGTGTGATTCTAGTTATTGGCCTGCTGATAAGCCTGATTGAAGACCAGATTAAGGAAGGACAAACTCTTGGTTTGCACATGTGCTTTGCTACAAGCACGTAAATGACATTTTTGGCGGACAATCCTTTGCCACAACTTCATTTGCATCAGCAGAGAAGGCACTGGACAATGACTTCATGAGGATCCTCAAAACAAATCTTCAGTGGTTCCCCGACAGTTGAATTGATATATTAGTCATAGACAAGAAAACAGAAACTACAGTAAATGGTTACTATTATTTAGTACAGTTGAAAGATGATTGATCTCAAAATAATTAGCTTGTTTTTGTCGTCTTTTTGACTTTCAACTTTCATCTTATCTTTCGCATTGCTGAACTATATTTCATCATGCAGTGAAAATATTATTCGATTTCTTGTTTTCAAATTGTTGTTTTCACAAATCATGTCTCTTTTGCTTTTATTTTCCATGTTTTCTCAAATGTTAGCTGTTAAAATAGACTAGTGGCAAGAATGGAATTCTGTTCCACTTTGGTTTTGATGTTGTCTCCGAGGTCATAGTTTAAAGTTAACTCATTGCACCATCCATGTACCGCCTCTACAAAAAGTCTCCATGTGTCAATGCCGCCGCGTCATGTCTGTACATATATGTGTTTCGCTCTCTCCTGTATTAGTTATCTGGACACATGTGACATATTGCCCAACCTTAACACCTTGCAAGGGGCAGAATTCAAAAAATCCATAACTGGGCGTTCAGGCTCACTGGCTCTCCAGTTGTGGCTCTGCGCATTTCCCTATGATACCAATTCTCAAACAAGTTAGCCTGGTCTTAGGCTCCAGCCAGAAAGGAGACACATTTACAAAAGCCTCTGATAAAAAAATGCTGACAGTTTCCAAGACCCACCACATTCACACACTCCGACTTTGTGTGTACAGAATCTTCACCTCAGGGTAGAGAAAAAGTCCAGGAGTTGTAAGAACAGCAGACCACATGAGATTGTCGAAGAAGAAAAAGATGTGCACCACAAGAATTTACCTCGCTAAGATTCTGGGGCCTCCTTCCTTCCCAAAAAAAAAGCCTTCATCCTTTGATAGATTCCCCTAGGCAGTAGACATTGTAGTTTTGCCACAGGGGGTTACCGCCAGGGGAAGCCATGTCCCCATACTTTCCATGTATACACAGTCATGTAAATGCCAAAATCCTACTTTTACCACCAAAAAACTCTAACTTACCAATGCAATAAACTGCAGCCTGTGCACTATATAATCATAATATATAGGCATACAATGATATAATCAAATTATGCACATCCCATCTTAATGACTAATTGTTTTAT
>JAHPZR010025053.1:0-13083 GCA_019787425.1 Platygyra sinensis
AAGAACACCACCAATCAGTTGCTAATCGTTTATTGGCCCATGTTAGATATTTATATTGCATAAGCCCGGCTTAATCGGGCATGTGGGGCATTTTTTGTAAAACGCATGCGTATTTGAATGAATAACAAACATATAAAATGATCGTGCTGATTCACACAATTTGTTATGCTATCGCCGAACTTTCGCTGCCTTCTTGGCAAAAAGATGTCAGAGATGTAACATATCAAGTCATAAATGCGATGAAAGAGGCAAAAGAATATCAAAGTGCTGTTTGAGACGTGATGTGATGCATAAAATATTTTGCCTCGTCACATGTAAACAAGCCTGAATTTGCATACACTGAATATTTAATTACCAGACGCATCTCAATGTTTTAACTTGCCTGCAAAAGAACATCGGCAAGCTGTTGTGGATTCATGTTTTTCATAAATTCAAGGGCTTGTTCAGGTACGGATATTTTTTTAATTTCTCTAGTTTGCGTAAAGAAATATGTCATCGGCATTCCTCTTAAGGTTTTGCTCTCCTCTCGCTTTGTGAGGCGTTTGTTTTGATGCGCGAGTAATCTTCAGTGCCTAAAAGTGGTGGTTTGTGCCCAGCTAAGCCCATAAGCATATGTTTGAAACAAGAGGGGCCTACACACGGTTTACCACAAAACCCGGTCTCGCCTTCCTCCCATGGGCATCTATTTTTTTTCTCCTTTGAAACCGTTCTGAAAAAATCATCGCTCTCTCCCAAAATATCATAAGGCCTTTCAATGTCTTCTATCGTAATATTAGAGGCGGCCGATTTGCTCTTGTCTTCTTCTCTAGCCCGCCGGGCTTCCAAAATAGCATAGAGCGTTTTAATTTCTTCGCTCGCCCCCAACATAGCATGAAGCGTTTTAATTTCTTCTCTCATAATATTATATGAGGCGGCCATTGCTTTCTATATTAACCGCGCATTTCTTCAATAGAAAAATAATTCTGTGTCACAAAACAGTAACTCATTTTTTGTCACATAAGCGGCGTTTTTGCCTTTACACACATTTATAATGAGGCGTTCTGTGGCAGACTTTTTTATCACCCCCTGGCGACTTTGGGAGCCAGGGGGTGATAAAAAAATCTGCCACAGAACCCTCATTATATATGTGTGTAAGAGTACGGGAGGCAAAAGCGATCGGCTTCTCTCTTCACCATCCTCAGAAACGTGTGACAACACAGCTCCTAATCCAAGAGACGACAAATCAACTGCTAATCGCACTGCCTTCTTTGGATCGTAATGTGCCAGCAAAGGTGCAGATTGCAAAATGCCTTTCAGCTTCACAAATGCTTGTTGACATTGTTTAGACCATTTCCACAGAATTTTCTCTACTAATAAACGATTCAGTGGGTGTGCCAGGGTAGCCATGTCAGGAACAAATCTGCGATAGTAATTTATTAAGCCCAGAAAGGATTTCAGATCTTTTAGGTTCTCTGGTACTGGCACCTCTTGAATAGCTTGAACTTTACGAGGAGATGGGTGTATACCATCACGATCGACCACAAAAGCGAAGTATTCTACTGTTGGCTTCATGAACACACACTTCTCCCTCTTTAACTTGATTCCCATGCTGCTCATTCGCTCCAAAGCGCCTTCCAGGTTACGAAAATGTGTCTTATCATTTGAGCCAGTAATAATGAGATCATCGAGAATACCACCAACACCCTGAAGACCATTCATGACGGAGTCCATGATCTTCTGAAAAATTGCAGGACCAGACGCTACACCAAAGGGCAGGCGGGTGTATCGAAACAGGCCAAGGTGCGTATTGATCGTCACATACTTCCTCGATTCTTCATCTAAGAGCACTTGTTGGTACGCTGAAGACAAGTCCAGCTTCGTGAACTTTTCCCCTCCATTTAATTGGGTGAACAGGTCATCAGCTGTAGGCATTGGGTGTTCTGGTACATCCAAAACAGGGTTAAAATAAAAAAGGGAAATAGCAGCATTGAAACGGTCGCTGTGAAAGTAGAACTGGTTTTGAACTGGCTTTCTCCTGAGTAATTACCGGTAGTTCTTCGAACAAACACATATAGAAAATTTTGCTTGAAGAGTTTCCCGATGACTATGTTCAGTATGTTTTAAATTCTTTTGTTGATTTCCTATCATTTATTCAGATTGTCAAAACTTCAAAAAACTCCCGTGCGTGCTACCAACTGTACTTCTCTTCAAGTTTTTGAAGAGTGGCGACAAAAGCAATAAAAAAGGTCAAGTTGCCAACCATTTTACACTGATATGAATATAATACAAATAATTAAAAAAAAACATATTGATAAAATTATTGTGAAATTATAAGGTAGCCCATAGGGTAGCCCATACGGGAGCCCATGGGCTAGCCCATGGGCCCGGGCCTAGGTTTTGTTTACACACTAAATTATTGTAGCATTGACACTTGAGATTATATTAACAATAGCCTTCAGTTGGTGCTCGGATATTTGTCTGAGGACACTGTCTGTTCGGAGAAGGGAACAGTTCTCTGAGAGCGTAGCTCAGGAAAAACTGTGACCTTCCTGGAACAGAGAATGTCCAAAGACAAATATCTGAGCTTATTTTTGGCCAAATGGAGGTCATTGTGTTTATTATCCTTCAAATCTTTTTTGCAGTAAGCATAGTTTTGAAAATTGGGAAATATATAAACAATAGTCTCCATTTAGTGCGAAAATATGCTAGAATATTTGTCCATGGACATTATCTGTTCTGAGAAGCGAACAGTTTTCCAAGAGCGTAGCTCGAGGAAAACTGTGACCGTTGAGGAACAGATAATGTCCAAGGACAAATATGCGAGCATAAATTATTTTCGCCCCAAATGGAGACTATTGTGTTTATTATCCTTCAAATCTTTTACGCAACGCGCGCAGTTTTGAAAATTGGGGTATATTTAACAATTATCCTGCGAAATCGCGCGGAATATCGTCTGATACTTAGCCGACGAGGCCGTAGGCCGAGTCGGCTAAAATCAGACGATATTCCGCAAGATTGAGCAGGATAATTGTTTTATTATTCAACAAATTGATAACAAAATTGATTTCCAAGCTCGTAACATTTTTAAACCTTTCTGTCAACATTTTTTCACTTCACTTTTTCTTCCCACGTACGAAGCTACGTATATCGCCGGATATCCGTCACCTAGGGATGACAGATATCGAGAACATCTTGACCATATTTGGATAGTGTTACAATTTGTTGAATAATAATCTCGGATATCCCCCAGTTTTAGCTGGGGGATATTCAGTCACGTGACGCATTTAGACCAATCGCGCGCGAGCGAAAAGATTTGATGGATTATAATCTCGGATATTCCCCAGTTTTAGCTGGGAAATATTTGGCAACATGACATATTAAGACCAATCGCATGTGAGCGAAAATATTTGATGGATTATAATTTGCAATACACTGTAACCTGCCCTGCAAATACTCAATAACAGCAAAGCACAACTGTAACAGCAGCTGTGGCACCAGTTTTATTTGCATTGCTTTACGTGTTTGTCTCTGCTCTAAAAGCACTACTATAAAAAAGGAAATAAATGTAGCCATCTTTTATGTCAAGAGGTATGCTCAAGTTTATGGCTTTGTCATTTTCTTGATGGGAATTAGCTGTTTTTTTGTTTTTTTTTGCGGAGCAATCCAGTTGATCTCAGGGCTGTCATTAAGTTCTAATTCACCTGTAGCCTTGATCTTCACACCCATAACAAACTTGTTACTTTATGGGTAAATTGTATCAACTACAGGCCACTTTACCCATAACGTCAAGGGTCCATCAAACATACTCAGCTGTAACAGGTGTTACAGGTTACAGCCCTTATTGACCGCCCTAGATCTAATGAGAAAATTAAAATTCTGATTCATGAATGTACTCCCCATTAGTGTGAGTGTGTCTTTACCCAGGAGAAAATATGTGAAAAAGGGTTAGGGTAAGGGTTAGTCTTAATATTGTTATTATAATGTATTTATTGATTATTAAAATAAAGATAGGACCCTGCGCACGCTCTGATTGGTCAAAAACCCATGTTTTATAAGAGTATAAAACAGAAAAAGCATGTTTTATTGTTTTGCGCGTGTAAAATCTATATTTTTTAAGCAAATGAAGAAGCCTGAGCCGTGTTTTATCACAGTGTAATACATGGCTTAGGCTTCTTTACTTGTTAATTATTTACGATAAGATCACTTTCCTAGAGACTGAGAGCTTTCAGTGCTCTTAAAAGTTCTGATGACATATAGACAACTAGATTTAATACGTTCCTTGCCCTTAATTTTCTGTTTGATCAACATCAACTTGAGTCGTTTGACTGTGTTGGTGTGGTCTCTTAAGTGAGTTCCCAGCTCTCTTCCTGTTGGAGTGTTGTTAGTCTTGTCTTGGATATACAGTGGCACTGAGTATTTTCTTCTTGTGTTTCTGTGCAGCTTGTTTGGTAAAACTTCTTTTATTATTTTTTTCTAATGCTTGTGTGATAAACTGTCTGATGTGTCCATGTGTTTGACTCCTGTGAGGGTCCCGTCGGCGATATTGTAGTGTGTTCTTGGGCAAGACACTTAACTCTCACAGTGTCTCTTTCCACCTCGAGCGGTGTATAAATGTGCTGGGGATAATCCTGCCATGGACAAGCATCTCATCCAGGGGGATCAAGAGAGGAGTAGAAACACTGAGTCTCGTAGTCACTTCATGCTACAAAAACGAGAGACAGGGGCTGGCTTGATAGACCTTATGAGCCACTTGGCTTGTATGTAGAGTCTACCCTCTGCTAAACCACTAAAAAAGCTATTGATACATGTATGTGATACTGTGTTCTAACCCACCCACTGCAACATGTGAGTGTTGGTATGTTGCAACAGCCAATTTGTTCAATCAATTTCTTGTCACTGTCACTTATTCCCCCCTATCTTCATCAGCCCACCATGTGTCTGCAACTTAAATTTCACTTATGCCCTAGCTGTTTCCTCAATCTGATCTTCACTATTAAGTGTACTAGTCACCAGCTACTGCATTCGCCCCAAGTGAGTGCAGGCTTACTTCTGGATTGGTGCATTTCTAGCTAGAATGCAGGGTGTTGTTTCTGTCTTGGATTAACATGTCAGCATTTATAGTGGTTTCATCGTCACAAACGTCTTCCCTAATGCAACTCTAAGGGCGTTTATAGAAGATGGTGCCCTTACGAAAAAGGATTTTCCTTTGAGGGACAATTTCAGTGTGCTCACCCCTGCGGAAAGATGAAAAGTCTAAATGTGTACTTGGGGGTGGCCCTGCTTTATACAAAACAATGGATAGCATTGAAAATCTTACTCTGCATACTGTGTCAACTCTTACAACCTCAGACAAGCTATTTCTTCTTGTGGTCACGGAGCCTTCTGATGTTACAAAAATGGTAGTGATGCATGTAGTGGCTTTGGAATGGTGGGCATGTCTTCAAAAGTGATGAAATATGCACTAATTTCATATTGTGATTAAGGATGTGTGTAAAAGGTGAAGGGAAGTGTAGGTACATGTATCCTCTTCATCGCTTCATCAACAATGCTGGGAAAATGATTGCAAAATCCATACAGCCAACTGCTTCCTTGAGCCTAAGCTTATGTGCATCTGCAAATACTTGTTTGGCAGCACTATTTTTGTGATTTTGAGGTCTTCATTACTGGTCCAGGATATTTCCGTCAAGACCTCTTTAAGACTGGTGAGAGAGAGAAAAAAACAAAACCACTTATAAATATTCTAATCTGTCCATACAGACCCATGTAAAGCCCATATCACGTTTCTATTGTCTTGGAAACCTCTACAGCTGTAGACGCAAATGTTTTGGCTTTGGCTTGAATGCCAGAAATAAAGGGAAAAGAAGGAAATCTCTAAACTGAAATTACTAAGTAACTAACTTGAACAAAAACATTTTCTACTTTCTCCCTTATTTTTTTACATCATTCTCCATTCTGCCTTTTATTTTTTAGCTGTTTCCTCCTCCCTTAACCTTTCCTCTTCCCTCGTGATGGTATCCAATAAAATTTTCTGGAACTACACAGTTTAATGGGTGTCGTAGTCTCTGTCATTAATTATTTTTGTCTCGCAGTTTAATAAGTTAAAAATGTTTAAGTCTGACCCTACCATTTACCACCAAATTATAAATTAAAATGGTTTCTAAATTAAATGGAAAACTGAATGAAATGGTGAGATCTCAATTGAAACTTGATAGATCTGTAAGTACAGGTACATGTACATGTAGGTACAGAAAACACTTTATTTTATAGTTATCGCCAGCAGCATTGAATCATTTACTGATTCATAATCTTTGATTATAGGTCTGGTGTTGGCTTCCTGGATAGCAAAAACATCACTTGCACAGAATGCTAGCTTTAGTAAGTACATTGTAGTTTTTAAACCATGCCCCTGCAAAATTTTGACCGAGATCTCGGCGAGTTTTTGGCCGGCGAGATTGCCGAGATCTCGCCGAGATCTCGCCGAGATCTCGGCGAGATCTCAAAATCTCCAGGGGGGGTTGGAAGCCCTTCCCATAATGCATTGCGAATGAACTATATTATCAACCGTCGATTGTCACGTGACCTGTTAGTTGTCAGTGGCGTTCATGGCGTCAAGTCCAATGTCTCTTGAAAGTTTGTCGTTGAAATAATGCGCTTTAGGCCGTGTCTTACGCTGTAAAGTACAGGGGATCTTTTTCCAAATCCGTAAGTCGATTACTAATACAATTTTACCTGTCGAAGTGATATCTAGATTGTGAGACGGCAAGCTCTTCATTGACTCCCAGTGAATCGGACTTGTGTTGTTTCGCCTTCGTTCCCGCTAGAATTTTGTCGCGAAATTCCAGTCGCCAACTTTCCTTTTTGTCGGTTCGGATTGGTTTAGTTCGCCAATTAATTTCTCAGTTTGTTTACATCTCATAAAATAGAGTAGGATCTTCGAAATCGTCAAGTGGTAAAACAGGCTAAAAACGAATTGGTGATCGTAGTCTAACTCACGAGTGTAAGTTAGTTTATAATCTTGTGAGCATTTCGTATTTGATTACGTTTAAGCTTATGTTAAATCAAGCTTAGGTCTAAATGATCTCATTAAAATATTTTTTAACGCAACATATGTCAGAGATTGGTTTCTTGAAACATTTTTCGTGAGTATCGACCAGTGCGTGTGGGTTTTCTTTTAAGAGGCTGGTACTCTTCATGAAAATAACAATTTAGTTGCCATTAAAATATTTCTTGCTGGCTCTGTAGTACGATAATATTTGCTGTTATTGTGCAAATGTAAGGCTATTTGTAACCATTTAATTTATACAAACACGCTATAAATTATCAAACTGCACAGTATATTGTCTTTCACAATTATTTCACCTTCCATAAACGATATTTAGAGGAGCATTCTTCATCCAAATATATTAAAGATCGCGATAATTATAGGATAATTTTACCGGGCTGGAAGATTGTCAGCTGGCCTGTGGAGAAGTTGCCTAATGGTAGTTTGATTTTTTATTGCCAAAAAAGACCATTTTGCCATCATCTGAACTACTGGATCTTAACATTTGTAGAAATGACAACAAGTTTCATGGCTGAAGCCTCTGAAAATATCCTTTGGTCTGTTTAATTGAAAAGTTATAATAGTCATTAATTTTGTATGGATGATAATATTTTTGTTTCAAAGAGAGCTGTGGATTTTTGTCATCTAAGATTAGTTGAATGAAAGATCTTTATGTTGCCCATTTGGTTCAGGTTTCAAGTGTTTGAACCCTCATGACATTAAATACTCCAGACATTGCATTTTCTAATTTGAGGTCATAAATATTTGAATTTCCCACAAGTTGTTTTAAGAACTCCTCCCTAACTAGCCATCCACATCCAACTGAAAATATTCTGCTGCCTCACTTAAGGACTTTCTTTGTCAAGACAGTATCTGTATGCCAGTCAACTCTTGATCAAATGGAAAATACTGAATGCAAATGATTTTGTCATAGCATGTTTCATAGGCTGGTACCTAATATACCTGTAATTCAAAGGTATTTTCCCAGAAAATATCCATTCTCCTACTGTCTGAGGGTGTTTGGTAGAAGTACTCCTAGTCGCTTCATGTTAAAGAAATCAGGAAAAGCTCCCACCTGATCTGGGCCACTTGGCTCATATGCAGAGTTTACCTTCACCTGGCCAGTAGTGATTATTGACTTTGTTACACTTAGCTGGGTCTGGAAGGTATTACCAGGATCTGGAATTTGACCAAGCTATGGTACAGGATTCCCTAAATTTAACATATCTTGACAGGATTTGACGTCAAAAATTTAGGCATAGGATGTGGGATGTTCTTTTTTTAATGCATCTCAGGAATTTGGGAATTCATCATGACCCAAAAAATGTTTTTACATCAACCAGGAAAGTGCTAAGTGGTATGTAATTTACTGAACCCTTCTTTCCTCCATGTTTCAGGGAATTTCAGAGAGACTGATACATATACTTTGGTCTTATCCTAGAGAGTGTGAGTTCCATGCCTGCTATGCTGAAACTTAGAGATGTTTAAATATTCATTTGTTGGGAAGTCAATACTGACTATCAAGCATGTACACTTCAAAAAAACACACCAGTATTATTGTATCAAGTGACTATTATAGTATAAAAGTCAAATTGCCCTAGAAGGTGACAGGGACCTCAATCAACAGAGTAGTTTGTTTACTTGTTTAAATGTTATACAACAGTTTAAGCCTGATTTCGTATGTAACTTATCAGGTACCATGCCGACACAGGTATAGTACTGCATAATAACAGATCCTTTCTATAAATTACACAGAATGCAGAGTAAATACTATTTAGCATCATATCAATGACAGGCTTTAAACATAACTAATCTTTATTTGAAGGTTACAAATATTATTTATTTCTCTGTCTTCTAATTGCATCTCTGTGATATTTTGCCAACCAAGAAGCTTCTGTCGCACTAGCCTGTCTGGCTGGTGGAAGTCGTGAGCAAGTGATTTTTTAATGACTGAGCATCTTCGGGAGATCAGAAAATGAGCTTTTATTTAGGCTTATAGCCTTGAAGTTAATTTCAGCTCATTGACATTTGGGGGATATCAAACATCGGAGAATTCGTTTTTAGTATTTGTTGGCCAACAACTCCAACTTTATTTCGCCTGTAAGTCATTGTTTACAGGTGACTTTTCAGGATGACGGCCATCTTGCGGGAGCGAGTGAAATGTCATGCCGCAGGGCAAAAATACGAAAAACCGGTCGTTTCGCCAACGTGTCAGTTCGCCAACGACCAGTTCGCCAACGGATGAAGTCGTTTCGCCAACGTCTAATGTCAGTTCGCCAACGCTTATAAGTCGTTTCGCCAACATCCAAAATACCTTTTTTCGTTGAAAATAATTGCCAATTAGATAAATTGCAATTCACTTCCTGAGAGGGATCTTATGTTATGAACAGCCATATTTGTTTTTGAACCATAAATAGGTAACCCAGGCTCGCTGTGCGTGACACGTGACATAACACGGTAAATTATAGAGAACATATGAGGAGAAGTTTTAATAGGTCTGAAAATTTGCTACAAAATGGAAATGAAAATCGATGAAACTTACCATGTGGCGAGTTCTTGTTGTCCTTAATACGTACACGTAGTTTTGAGGAAAAATAGTCGTCTTCGCATTTCCTTCATAGTAAAGTGGCAACGGGCTTTCCATCCATTAACGCCAATGTATAAAAAAAAAAGTTTTATAGCCGGTTTAAACTCTCCAAATAAAGCTGTGAATGGTTTAAAAAGTTTTCAAGTACGAACGGCCTTTGCTGCTATGTGAGGGAAACAAGTAAACGCTTCTAAGCGAGTCATCAAACAAACATATTTCAACTCAATGGCCCTTTAACTACGCGAATTACCAACTACGCAAATGTTTAATAAAAAAGGTATTACAGCCGGTTCATACTCAACAAATACAATCCGTGGATTGTTTAGAAGGTTTTGAAATACAGCCTCAAATGGCGTGGGAGAGAGAGAGATTGGGGCGAGTGAAAACGAACCATTCGTCTTGGATATCTTCTTTTGGTAAGTTGTAAATATATTTCAGATCTATTTTATACAAAGTATTTTGGACGTTGGCGAAACGACTTATAAGCGTTGGCGAACTGACATTAGACGTTGGCGAAACGACTTCATACGTTGGCGAACTGGTCGTTGGCGAACTGACACGTTGGCGAAACGACCGGATACCTAATGTTTCACTTAATACCATCTAAAATTATATGTGCCATCTCTTTATGGAAACTGCAGTTGGTTCCAGCAATATTATGCCAAAGCCTAACTTAAAAACTCATGTACAAGCACCAAAGTAAATTTGCGCCCGCCTGATTTCTTCTTCATTTCCTAATTGGCAAAAGGAACCCAGTGAAAAGACACTCAACTCGGTGCTTGTTTTTTACGTATCAAACAGTGAAGTTAATTCGAGATCAATCGACTTTAAGATCTTCTATATATTGAAGCAACAATTTATAGAATCTATCTACAAATCATGCAAGGCATAAGTTGGCAATCGGTCATAGTTTATATGGCATTTTGCGGGATGACAGCCATTTTGCCGAAGGACAGAAATTGACAACTTTCACGATAAAGATAAAAGATTGAAAAAAACATTTACAAACATTAAAATCTTACTTTACATTTTCCTTAAAGCATGAACCGAAGATATAACCAGCCTTGAGGTCACAACAATGAACCAAATCGAAGTAGCAACCAAGTGAAATCCTGCGAATGACCTTGAATTATGACAAGGTTCTGTTTACACCTGTGAAAACTCGCCCGAACTTTGACGCGCTGTATCATGGGAAGGGCTTCCAGCCCCCCCTGCAAAATCTCGGCGGCCAAAAACTCGCCGAGATTCTCGCCGAGATCTCGGCGAGATCTCAAAATCTCGTCGAGATTCTCGCCGAGATCTTGCCTAGATCTCAAAATCTCGGCGGCCAAAAACTCGCCGAGAATCTCGCCGAGATCTCAAAATCTCCTCGAGATTCTCGCCGAGATCTTGGCGAGATCTCAGGATCTCGGCGGCCAAAAACTCGCCGAGATATCAAAATCTCGGCGGCCAAAGACTCACCGAGTATCTCGGCAAGATTTCAAGTAAGATCTCGGCGAGATCTCAAAGTCTCGGCGGTCAAAAACTTGCTAAGAATCTCGGCGAGACTCGCCGAGATATCAAAATCTTGGAGGCCAAAACATCTCACCGAGAAAACTGGAAGATATTTTAAAATGTCAACACTCAGATCCAGGTAAGGTAATCATAAATTCGTTGAGTGAGGTATTCGTTGAGTTTCTAGCAGACAAAACAAACACACTGAAATACGACTCCAGACTACATGTCAAAAACAAGCAGATTTATTGACAGATAAGAGGGTCCGTCACGTACAGTTCAAAAAAACTTAACAGTTTCAGACACGTCCACCTTCAGTTGACATTTAGCTACCCTTAATGAGAGGAAAATCGTTTCTGCTGAAACTAAAAATAGAGGAGAACTAACCTTTATCCTCGGGTCGACTTACGTCCTTTACCTCGTGTGAACAAGAATAATTAACCTCAGATGTACTACATCTGTCAGCCGCAAAGAAGCGAAGAAAATTCGTTTAGCTTGACTACAACTTCATCCCAAAGCGAATGTCATGAAAAGGTTCATCTTCATCAACTGCTCAAGTTTTGCACTTTGCTCAAAATTGTTCCGTGTACACAGACTTCAATCGTCGCAGGTCTTGAAAAAAACAGTTGTACAAGATGTTTACAAATCCTCTTGAGATTGCTCACATTCGCGATGTAAACGTAAGAAATTAGTTAAACCGTATTTCCTTTTCTTGAACAAAGCAGCTCATTTCATCGTAATCAAGTCCTTTGCACTTTCAAAAACATCCAGCAAAAAAATTTCCCACGGCAAGAACTGAAACCAACTCTCCTGTCGAGGGATTGCGTGTACTTTACCCCACGTGACTTAAGACATCCAATCACAGTGCCTAGTTAACGATCTTGGCGGGAAGTCTTCCCGCGTCTAGTCTGTCTGCCGCCGGCGCTGCTCGAGGAAGAGTGAAAAAAAAACAAAAACAAAATCTACCTCTACAAAGCCGAATTTGAAAAGTATTTTTTTTAGACAATTGATGGTCATTGAGTAGCTCAATGGTACGTCTGCTCCAACGTCTAAAAGAAAGAACAAAATTTCAATACGAGAAACAAAACTCTTATCTTAAAAAGCGATCAGCACGCGTCTCTTCGTCGCCATAATTAAGTCAGATCGCTCCATTCAACTTTGTTAAATAAAATATTTCGGTAAATAAAAACCGATCCATGTCTGAGCGTCTTTACTTCATTTTTGGGCTTCCCGCATTTGAAATCGAACTGAAAAACAGAAAGCTAATAGTCAACCACAAAGCAGTTAAATTCAACGGAGAAAAATTATTCATTTCATCTGGGAATGATTGGGTAAATATTTTGGTAAGTTTGTGTTTTTCAAGATCTCGGCAAGATCTTACTGAGATACAGAAAGAGTCGAGCTTCACGGCGAGATCTTGCCGATCTCGGCGAGATGTAGAAAATCTCGCCGCGAACTCGACCGAGATTTGAGAAACCCACAAACATCATGGCGAGATCTCCGCAATCTCGGCGAGATGGAGGAGATCTCGCCGCCATCTCGCAAAGATTCAGAAACTAACAAGCATCATGGCGAGATCTCTACAAATCTCGGCGAGATCTTGGTAATCTCGGCGAGCTGGAGGTTATCTCGCCGCGATCTCGCCGAGATTTAAAATCACGCAAACATCATGGCGAGATCTCTACAAATCTCGGCGAGATCTTGGTAATCTCGGCGAGATGGAGGAGATCTCGCCGAGATTTAGAATCTCGCAAACATCATGGCGAGATCTCTACAATCTCGGCGAGATCTCGGTTATCTCGGCGAGATCTCGGCAATCTCGGCGAGAGGGAAGATATCTCGCCGGGATCTCGCCGAGATTTAGAATCTAAAGAACATCATGGCGAGATCTCGGCGAGATCTCGTCAATCTCGGCGAGATCTCGCCGATCTCGGCGAGATCTCGCCAATCTCGGCGAGATCTCGGTAAAAATTTTGCACGG